>JAQGBT010003935.1:0-18014 GCA_034698585.1 Disparrhopalites patrizii | reverse complement strand
TTCTTATATGATTTTCTCCTCTATATTTCACCCTTAAATATATTGTTTCTTATATGATTTTCTCCTCTATATTTCACCCTTAAATATATTGTTTCTTATATGATTTTCTCCTCTATATTTCACGGCTTTCTCCCATATACAAAAAACTAACTTTCTCTTTTCACTACTTTGTACAACTTTTCTCTCTTTTGAGCCCAAAAAACTTTCCCCGTCATACATTTTTCATTCGAGATTCCTCCATATTTTATAGGGACGCAGTAGTTAATAATATCGGGACGGGTGCCACTCATTATACTTTCTCCATCATGATAATGCTTAAAAGCCTTGTGGGCGAGGGAGGGAAAGTTAATTTAGTTTCTTTTGTATGTATATAAGTATATCCAGTATAATCCGAAGGAAAGAAACAATGGGTATTGTTCTTAATTTTTTTTCCACGGCCGAATATGAACATACCCTGTATATATTACATATATACAAGGTGGTATTTATACATAAGAAAAGCCCGCACATTGGTATTATTACAATTACTCAACTAAACCAATTCCTTCCCCCAAAGCAATCAATATCTTGGAAAAAAGGAAGTTTCTCCAGGCAAGGACAATTGCAGTGCTCCTGATTACTCTAAATCACAAGGGAAAGCAAATGGCGGGGGACATTACTGGGAATAATCAAGGATAATTATGATGACCAACAAAATAAGAGATCCATAGGTTTCTTTGCAGGACAATGATCGGAGTCATTACGATAATTAAGGTCATGCTCCTGGACCCTGCTTGGTTTACCAAATACACTAATTAATATTTTTTGCTTAACGTCCTTTTCGTTCTTTGTACAAATAAAAGGCAAAAAAGAGCAAATACGCAAAAGTGCTGTTACTGCCTCCTAAAAAAAATCGACTAGATTCTCCCAAGAAATTTTGCACTCCCAAAAAATAGTGTAGAGCCACCAATGAATCCGCTCTGTATCATGTATTCATTCCAATGTAAAACGGGAGAGGAAATACTACACGCTCCAATTAATTCCCTGCACCTATTATACTTCCCCGCTTGTTTCGTATAACCTCTTCAATTATATCATAACAAGATAGGAGCAACAAAACAGAGTTCTCATAGCCAAATAACAAAACAAATACACTTGAAAAATCCGGTTCCTGCACACAAATAATGATAATAAAAGCCACAATTAGTATGAAGACGTTTCCATTCCAGCTATTATTAAATTCCCCTCTGCGTAGACCATTACGTCGAGACAGCCAGGCAGCAACAAGCACATTTATACTCAAATGGAAGAGGTGCGGGCGAGAGTGGGGGGAAAACACTCAATGTCTTGCTTTCCTTTCCATATAAACAAGGAGAAAGTTATTGGGGGGGGCGAAATATTTTTAACGATATACTTTGTGCAGTAAAGAGCATTCTGGCTTTAGTCTCAAGACTTATGTACATGCATACATCAAGGTAACAAATTTCTATACTATACTCTCCCTGCTTTCACTATGAGGAGTAGTGCAAAACAGAAGGAATGAACACGGATGAACGAAAGGGACAAGGCGATAAAAGAACAATAGAAATGTAGGAGGTGGACAGAGAGACAAAGAGAAACTCTGAGAGGGAGGACATGAAAGAACAAAGAAAAGCAAAAGAGAGAGAAGAGAAAAAAGGGAAAGAGAAAAAGAAAAATAAGACAGACAAACCAAGAGAAATATTAACGAATGACAGAAAGTGTGACATTCTACACAGACAACAATAGAAAAAACTTAAAGCGAGGGGGAAAGCAAATGAAAAAAGAAAGCGAAAGAGAGTGAAAGCAACATATATAAAAGGGAAAGAGACAGAGAGAAAGCAAAAGAAAAAAGAGTGGGTGAATGCAAGACATGGGGAAAAAACAGAAAAATCAAAACAAAATAGAGAGGGTGAAAGCAAGACAAAAAGGGAAGGAGAGAGGTAGAAAGCAAAAAATAAAAGGGAAAGATACAGAGAGAAAGCAAAAGAAGAAACGGTGAAAGACAACATAAAAAAAGAAGAAGCCAGAAATAGCAACGGAAAAAAGGGAAAATGAGAGAGAAACAAAGAGAAAGTGCGAGGCAGAGACAGAGACAGAAAATGAAAAAGAGAAAGTGCGACGCATAGACAGAGAGAGAAAATGAAAAAGAGAAAGTGCGACGCATAGACAGAGAGAAACACAAAGTGAAAAAAGAGAAAGTGCGACGCAGAGACAGAGACACACAAAGTGAAAAGGAGAAAGTGCGACAGAGCGCGAAAACAGCGCGCAAGATAACGCGAGACAGCTAAAGAGAGAGAGAGAGAGAGCAAGCAAGAGAAAAAAGAAAGAGAGACAGAGAGAAGTAGAAAGAGAAGAGAGGGAGGGAGAGAGAGACAGAGAGAGAGAGAGAGATGAAGGTTCGTGTGCGTCCAGGGAGAGAGAGACAGAGAGAGAAAGAGATGAAGGTTCGTGTGCGTCCAATTAAATTATTCCTCCCCCAACATTTTCACCTGACTGAGATAAGGGAAATAAGATGTGGTAAGAGTGCAAAATCCCCACGAGAGACTGGGTAAAGAGCCCCAGTTTTTTCCCTCTCCCTTCCTTTCATTATCGATTTACACATATCTCCTAAACAACAACAATAACAACAAAAACGAATGGTTCCCCTCATGTTGTTTTTATGCTCCATTTTATCACACACACACACATAGTACACATACAGACACAAAATTATCCCTCTCCCCCAAACTATAACTGGACCCCCTAGGAAAGTCGTGTGCTAGGCAATAAACACAATTTCTGGCATCTTGAACCAGAGTAATAAGCCTTGAATATTGCCAGTCGTTTTCATTGTGCAAAATATAATTTTTATATGAACACTAAAAGCTGGAAAAAAAAGAAATGGCTCCGATTTCCCACATGAATTTCTTTGGTTTTAACATGCACCCCAATACATTAACATGGGGAAAGTATTTGGGTATGGCATGATACAAAAAATTTGCATTTATTTCGGCCACACAGAGAACGGGGAGACGTTCTGGAAAATGCTATCTTAAGTTTCGTTCAATGCTTTACCATGCATGAAGAGAGAAAAGGAGAGAAAGTGTGTGAAAGAGAGAGAGAGAGAGAGTTCACTCGTCCATACAAAAGGCAGAAAAGTGTGCAAAATAATAACAGCAGTTCAATGTAAATACCTGGGCTATTTTCGTGCTTATGTACATTTACACTTTGTCCAAACCCCCAAAATGTCGTGTGTATACATGTGTAAATAAGTGCTTTCACGCATGAACCTGTATACTTCCTTCCCCGTCTGTGTACAATTTTTTATAATGAGAGTCAACCAACCACAAAAATTGTAGTTACCCCAAAAAAATTCTATTTGAAAGTCTCCCACGTTCTTCTTATTCTAGCTAGTATCTCGTAAGATAACAAAAAACTTGTCAAGACATTTTCATGATAACTGCCATGGACATGACAGAGGAAAAACAAAGGACAAATAAAGAATAAAATGACCACTGTCAAGACTTGGTCCGAGACAGGGACATGTGTACATATTTGCTCCTGTCTGGGTTTCCGTCAATTCATGAGCGTGCTACATTTGCATATGACAACTTTTTTGGGGTAGTAGTAACGTCGGCTGTACAATATTTATATTTTCTGTATACCCCTACCTTCATAAAAGGCGTACCTACTCCACGCCCCGAAAAATGTGGAGCAAGCAACATGTATGTAAGGCCTCAATGTTCGCATGGTACCTAAAAAACAGGCTGGACAAAATACTTCTCACACACTGCTCCAGGTAAACACGCAGGAATGGTTGGCAAAGGCCGTTATTACGAAAGAAAAAAATCCATAGCAGCCAAGTTTTTCGTTGGAATTTCAAACCTGACCGCTTTCATACCTTCTCCGTACATTGTATTTGTTCCATATAAAAGTATTATACGGAATTATTATACCGAATTATATGGGATTAAACCGAATCCCCCCAGAAATTATTCTACCATTCAGAAGCTTCGTTGCACGACGACACAAAAAAAAGGGTACAACATTATTAAAGCCCAACTAGTTAAAAATAAATCTCCATGGAAGGATTTGGATCATTAAATAAAAGTGAAAAGATACCTACAGCTCGGATTTTAGAGGCTCCATTATCTCGCACAAACACCCCATCCAACCCCAAAAAGAAACTTTATTCAGCTACCCCCTACTTTCACTGGCAAAAAAAGAAACATACAAAATGGATGCCCGAGAAAATGGTGGGAAGTACATGGTCTGTACAGGAGAAAACTCCAGCCATTTGTCTACATTATTACGATAATGAATTCGCTGTAACTCCCCCTGTAAGGATATGGGGAGTCAAAAATAAATAATTTAATGTCGGACATAAAGAGAGAGAGAGAGAGAGAGAAAGGACGTGATGAACTAACTTGTTTCTCCTGCAAACAGTATAGAATGCGTGAATTTGAATGTACGTATGCATCCAATATACTTAAAACACCAGGAAGGAAGACGGGGAGGAAGTGCGAGCGAGGGAAAAAGTTAGAAATTAACAGGCCCGAGAGAAAGTGATACGTAAAAAGCAGAGAAATAGAGCTATACCTACGAAAAGAACGAGTATGGAACATGATAGTGATATATAAAGCGACGAGGCTAGTGAAATAAGACGGGCAGATTAAGAGAGAAGGTGGGAAGTGAATATATGTACAAAGAGAAGACAGCAAGTACATGAAAGGGTGGGAAAAAAAGATGAAGTACCAGAATGGGCGAGAAAGAAATAGCGAAGAAAGTAAAGCACAAATCAGAGCAAAGAATGTAAAAGTGGTAGAAACGAAAGAAAAAGAAAAGGCGAGCCAAAAATGACAGAAAGAGAAAACGAGTTTAAATGAGAGAAAGAGCAACAGAAAACAGAGAAAGCAAAAGAAAGCAGGAGAGAAAGTGGGCGAGAAATAAAATAAAAACGGAGAGATCAGATGAGATGAAAACAAAAGAGAAAGTGGGCGAGAAATTAAAAGAAACGGGAATAAGGGATAAAATGAGAGGAAAACAAATGAGAAAGTGGGCGAGAAAGAAAGAAAACGGAAAGAGATAAAATGAGAGGAAAACAAAAGACAGAATGAAAGTATAAGAACAAAATGCATTAGAAAGAGAGATTCGAGAAAAATAAAGTAAGACAGATTGAGGGAAAGGGAGTAAGAAAAAAATGAAAGACTGATTGAGAAGAGATTTAAATAGTAAAAGCAATAAGTGGCAGGAACGAGAGAAAGTCAGATTGAAAGGGAAAACAGCAAAGAAAACGATTGAACGAGAGAAAGTTGTAGAAGAAAGTACAAGAAAGTAAAAAAGATAGAAAATGGCAGAACAAAGTAATGACCAAAAAATATAAAAGGAAGACACAAAACTGGAGAAGTTAGAAAAGTACACTCGGTACAAGATCGTAGTTGCACAGTCTGCAGGCGTAATCATTCGTCTTGTCTAAGCGAAAGTCTAGAAACTTTCCCGCACCCAGAAGGCGCCGGGGCTGTTCGGTTTTTGACCAAATGGAAGTGAAAGTATAAATTTTGGGCCAGTTAAAAAGTGTTGCACATGCAACGCATTTAGAAGATTAGACATCCGATGAAAAAGGAAGAGGGAATGAGATAAAAAGACGGACCAGCGACTGAAGAAAGAGACCTCAAAAATGTAGAATGGAAAAAGAAAGGACGGGGCCTTTCAGAAAAAAACTAAAAAAAAAAGGGGGCCAGTGGAGCCAAGGAGCTGAGACGAAAGAGACAAAAAGAGGACTACAAAGGCATGGGAGGTTATCTCCGTAGAACAGACGGATTCCCCCGCTGGCTATAGGGGAAAATAAAAGAAAATACATGGGGAAATACCAGCAGAAACGGAGTGAAAACAGAAAGGGGGATTCAATTGAAAAGGAAAGGGAAAAAAGGTACTTCTGTGAAAATAAGATGCGCTCCAGGGTGCCTCAGTCTGGCTATGATTATGAAACTTTCTCTTTTTTCTCTCTCCTTCTCTCACTTCCTGGCCATGTATTACTCTCTCCCCTTCTCACTTTCACTGGGGATAAGGATATTGTTAAAAATCTCCATCGACTTACTCCCCACTTACAAGTTCCATATTGTACCGGGAGGCGGGAAGGAGCAAATAAGGGGGCAGGGTATGTTATCTATAGTTTAAAGGTAAAAAAAAGTATGTACATAAACTTCGGGATAAACGGGAAACTACAGGGGAAAATGCTCGCACTAGTGAACTAGGAATTGAGAAACCCGAGCACTTTACCTTGATTGGCAATTCATAAAAATGTGCGCCTCTACAATTTAGGCTAACATATATTGAGGTGCTAATAGCGAGATCCTGAACTTTCCCCTCACACTGACTTTTAGAACTCCTTTATCTTTTTTTTCTCTCTTCTTCCTTTAACACTTTTTCCCTTTTGTCTATCCTTCTCCTAACTTTCTTTCTATCTGGCGTCAACTTTCTCTCTCTAATTCTCCCTTTTTTGTCTTTCTGGCTTCAACTTTCTCTCTCTAATTCTCCCTTTTTTGCCTTTCTGGCTTCAACTTTCTCTTATTCTCCCTTTTTTATGCCAATAGCTTTCTCTCTCTTTTTCTCCCTTTTTTATGCCAATAGCTTAGCTCTTATTCTCCCTTTCTGCTGCCTTTTTCTTTCTCTTTTATTCTCCCTTTTTCTGCCTTTTCCTTCCTTTCTCTTACTCTCCCTTTTTTCCGTGGCTTCCTCCTTCTCCCTGATGCCTACTCTCTTTTTCTCTCTATATTTCCTTTTTCCTTGTGTTCTCTGTTTTTCTCTATAGCTTTCACTTTCTACACCATTTCTTAACTGCACCTCCCTGTTTTTCTCCCTCTCTTGACTTTCTCAACTTCCCCGTTCATTGATTTCCTCATGCTATCCTCTAACTTGCCCAACTTTCCCGCGGCCCTCTCTTGCTTTCACCAATTTTCTGAATCCAAAAAAAAAATGTACGAGGCATATGCCAAAACCTGTTTTCCCACCACCTTTTTCCATATAATTTCCTGTGAGTCCATACCCCAAATTTTTGTTGAAGGTACAAAATACCCCATTCCCGATTGCGTCCGTTCCCCCTCGCACGAGGAGCACACGAGCCCACTTTCCCTTTCTGTATTGAATAGACGGAAGAACCATGTGAGGAGGTTGCGTAATTTGTTTTTTTCACTCCGTTCCCCATAACAACTTCTAATAAACGCCCTACCTTCCTCCTTCGGTAGGTATGTAGTATGTACACCCATTATCCGGGTGCAAACGGGCGTATCCGAACAAAAAGGAGGAAATGCCTCGGAAAATTGGAACTAATTATAAAATATGGCACGATGGTAAAAGAAAAAAGTTTGGTGCCAGAAAATATTTTCACATGAAATATTTTATGAGAGTGAATTTTTTTCCTGAAAGTGCACACATGTAGAAAAAAAAGGAAGAAAATGAGAGGATGATACTTACCAGGAGATGTGCATTTTTATCCGAGTCCTCCAGCAAGAATTCCATGGAGCGGGCGCGCTCCTCCGGTGCGGACACTACACTTAATGAACAAGTCTCTACCCCTTTCCCCCCGGCGCCAAGAGTGGACGCCTTCTGACTATGGGACATGACGGGGGTTTGTGATGGGGAGGAAGTCGTCGTGGGGGTCGTGGGTGAGCCCAGATTTAACATGCTCCGAGTCTTTTGATTCAAACTAAAACTAAGACGACCGTCATTGTCTGGGAAAATACTCAATGGTAAAGTTTTGGATTTTGTCCCTGCCTCAAAATCAGTATTTGCCCCTCCCGCTGAACCAATCGAAGTGGTAGTAGTAGATCTTGGAGGAAGAGGAGGAGGAGGAGGACCATCATCGTAGTAGCCGTAGTAGTACTCACTATTTCTATCATTATTCTTGAAAACTCTCGAACCGCGTCCACAATGAGGCTCAGAGGAAGAAGAGGCTGTAGAACCGGAAGTGGAAGAGGCTGACCAATTATTTGGGCTCTCATTACTATTCCATCTGAGCTGACCACCAGCATGTCTCTCATTATTCCCGTTAATATTGCTTTCTGATCCACAATCTTGACTTGACCTTGATGAAGAAGTGAAGGAAGAAGGATGTCCAGCACTGTCAAATGATTCCTGCTGTCCTCGCCTTTTTGTCGCAAATTCAACGATTTTCCGACTTGTGCCTGCAAATACACAAACGAAATATAAAGATAAATATTTCGTAAGATTATAACTTGACAAAATGTAATCAAATTTTCATGGACGTTAAAAACATTGCAAAATTTGTCCAACTTTTCGGAACTATCCAAATAAATTAAAGAGTGTTAACCCCAGCATTTCCTAGCTCATCCCGAAGTCTTCCCAACAAACTGCACTTTCGCTCGGGGAGGGAAGCGTGGCCCCCCTTGCAAAAGTAATTAAGTGAGAGGAAGGAGAGAGAGAGAGAGCGAAGGAGAAACAACGAGGAGTAATTATCACAGGGGAAGGGATGAGATGGTCGTTAAAGAAAATGTAGAGGAGAAGCAGGAGGAGGAAGAAGAAGATGAAGACGGAGAAAGTACCAAGCGGAGGAGAAATTGTTTGTTCAAGCATAAACAATGCAGTCATAAGGAAGAACGCCCAATATCATTCATCAGTCGACCTAAATCTGGTGTCAAAACATGATGTTCGGCTTATACGTATCCAGCCATACTTTTCCCTCCTCCGCAATTCCGCTGGAGAGAGAGAGAGAGTCCCTGGCCCCCATAAAATCCCCCTACCATACACATTCCCATACATAAGCCATGTATAAACAAAACAATGTGGGCCACATTCTATTAAACTAACGGGGGAAGAGGCGAAGAATGAGGTGGTGGGGGAGGAGGATGAGGAGGAGGTGTTGCTTCTTGTAATCTCACCACCACAACCGGTGGTCGATGTATATTTTCTTCTACATTTGTAAGCTCTCTCTTTCGACTAGGAGACGAGAATTGAGAGGGAAAATGAGAAGGCGCAGCAAGAGGGAGAAAGTGAAAGAGAAAGTCAAAGAGAATTGAGCAATTCCACCACTAGCCGGTTCAAGGCATTGAACGTATACATATGCACACACAACAAACAAGAAACTTTCTCTCCTCTCTCCCGGTATTTCCCTTGGTAATTCAATAGCCGTCAGACGTAGTAAAAATAGTAGTAGTAGTAGTAGCTGTAGAACCATAGTAAAAGTTGTGGATTGCTCCTGCTTTCTCTTTCCTTTTCTCTCCAACTTTCTCTCTCTTTCTCTCTGTCGCCTTTTCCCTCATCCTTTCCCTCTCTCGTTCTTTCTCTCTTCCTTTCTCTCTCTTCGGCTTTGCCCTTCCATTCTGAAATAGGCATACATGCGTCCATATATAGGTACGTATACAGATCAAGTATTATTATGATATCACAACCCTCCCCCTCAAACGTAAGTGTAACACTTTCCTCCTGGTGTTGTTGTTAAAGAACGGAATTACAATAATAATGTCTTTTCTTTAATAGATGGAGGGGTAGGAGGAGGAGGAGGGCATGAAGAAGAAATGAGGGGAGGAGGAGAAGAGGGAAATTTCGGAGTTACAGACAAGGACACGAGAGAAAGTATTTCTGCCGCATGATATAATCTTTATTCCAGTATTTATACATCCAACCACTATCTTTGCCTTCCTCCTCCTCCCTCTCCCTCTGTATATATCTCTTTCTCTCCTTTTCCAGTTGTCTCTCCACATCTCCTTGGGTCGCAAATGATTTTTTTTTCCTGCTGTATGCAGTTACCCTATATTTCTGGAATGATATCGCCTGGACTTTCTCCCGTTTGACTTGTATGATTCCGACTTTGTCCTGGTTTTTTTTCTTCCTTTTTCCATGGAATCTATTTATTTCTGATTTCTCTTTCCTTAATAATAATAAAGCTTCCCCTTGATCGCTTTTTCTTTTCTCGGCGAAGCTGCTTAGACTCTAAGTTAACTCTATTTAAACTTGTGCTTCTGTTTCTATCGCTTTCTCTCCTAGAATTTGTATTTATTTATTTCATTTTGTTTCTCTCCATATATCACTCTCTCCGTCTCTTGGAATCTCGTGGTCTTTTTTATGTTTTCTTTCATTTATTTATTCTCTCGTTTTTCTTCCCTTTCTTGTCTCTTTTTTCCCTTTTTTAAACTCTTTTCTTGCATGCCTGTTTCTCTACATTTTTGTCTACCTTTTGTCTCTCGATTCCTCTGCCACGTTTCTCCCATTTCGTCTCTTTCTCTCTCCGTTTCTGCCGTTTTATTTCCGTCTCTCTCCAGCCGTAATTTGCTTCTTATTCTGTATTTTGTGCCCCCCTGTTTGTTTTTATATCTCTCATCCCGGTCTTTCCCTAAATTACAATAGATTACTTCATTCCATTGGAGGTCCAAACTGGTCTCTCTTTCCCCGCTTTTCTCTCTATTGTTTTCCTTCATCATTCGCACTGTCCGACATTTTGTATTTTGTCTATCTTCCTCCTGCATCTCTTTACCCCTTTATTTGCTATTCCACAAAACTACAGAAATTCCGCACCAGCTGTAGACTCACGTCTTCAATACGAGAGGGAGGAATTTGTCCTCCTCTCTTGCCGTCTTAGTGTGAACTCGTTAATGTAATCACATAAATCTACGGACCACTCCATGTCCATGTTACTTGAAAGTTCTCTCTTTCCGTGCCTCATTTTTATACTTCTGGCCCTCACTTCTTTTTATCTGTCTTCTCACGTACGCCTTCACTTCCCTCCCTTTCTTTCTGTCTGACCTAAGGCTTCGCATTGTGTAATTTCGCTTTCTCCTAAACGACTTTCACCCCCTACGAATATCCCCTA
This sequence comes from Disparrhopalites patrizii, assembly GCA_034698585.1. Taxonomy (NCBI): domain Eukaryota; kingdom Metazoa; phylum Arthropoda; class Collembola; order Symphypleona; family Sminthuridae; genus Disparrhopalites; species Disparrhopalites patrizii. The sequence goes on along the minus strand of JAQGBT010003935.1, from coordinate 7,210 downwards.
CTTTTTTCTATCCGAAAAATGTCAGGAACGAAATAGTTTAAAAACACTTTGTTTTATCTTCTTCCAACTTTCTCCCACATTTCCTTCGTCCAAGAGTACACAGGAAGAATGAAGTAATTAGCCATTGACTCTGTTCAAAATTCTCCAAATTTTGAAACTTCGAACCAAAAGTTGGGCCTAGGCCTTGGAGGTGTATTTCGTCAAAATTCGCCCATAAAAAAGGGAAAAGACGACGAAAATCCTTTCATCACCACTTTCTACATATCTCTCCCTCTTTGGCTTTCTTCAATTAAGATCCCCTCCCCATTCCCTTGTTATACAACCGTATATATCTATGAGTACTATACTAAGAAGGAAGAAAAAAAATACTCACACACTCACGAACATTCGCACGCACAAACACTTTCTCATCGCACTCTACACTGAATGGGTTGGGGGAGCTGGGCTCTCTTCTTATTCTATCCTCACACACTTTCCCCCCACGACACATGCAGGGCACACACACACATGAAGTGTGGATTAAGTACTAAAACCTCTGATATTACGACCATTAGACTCCGCTACAGAGGTACAAAGCTGGACAGAGAAAGGGGGAATATGGAAGGAACTGAAGTGACAAAGGGTTGGGAATCGGGAGGTATAAGATATTATTACACCCGTCCAACCGTGTTTGTTCACACCGATTTCGTCTTTCACACATTTTCCTCTCATTTTCCCAATACCAATATACTGCTTCTTTAATGTCGAAAGTCGAAATATCGCACTGGGCTTTTTTGTTTCATTTTCTCCTACTTTTGTGCTCTCATTACCCCTTTTAATTCTTCAGATGCCTGATGCCTGTCCCCTGCAGTTCTCTGTTTCTTCTTCGGATACGCTGGATTTCTTTTCATGTGTTACTTTATGGCTTTGCCTCACCCACACACACTTTTCTATTTATCTTTCGCGTACTTCCTGTCTAACTACATTTCTCTATTCCCCTTTCCGTAATTTTCTCTTACTCCCTAACTTTTTCTATCCCTCTTTCACCCACTTTTTCTCGTATTTTTATAAATTTTCTCTCTCTTTCATTCTCTCTCACTTTTTCATTTACTTTCTCTCTTTCACTTACAATGGCGTTTATATACTGTCTCTTTCACTTATACTTTCTCTTTCACTTACTCTTTCACTCTTTCACTTACTTTCTCTTTCATTTACTCTTTCACTCTCTCACTTACTTTCTCTTTCATTTACTCTTTCACTCTCTCACTTACTTTCTCTTTCATTTACTCTTTCACTCTCTCACTTACTTTCTCTTTCATTTACTCTTTCATTCACTCTCTCACTTACTTTCTCTTTCTTTCACTTACTTCCTCCGTCATTCTCTTTCTCTGACTTACTTTCTGTTTTGTTTACTCGCACTTTTTTTTACTTCGCTCTTCTACACAACGTCTCTTTCAACCACTTTCTCTTTTTTCATTTACTTTAGTTCTCTTCACGCCTCTCTTTTCCAGGTAATTTATCTATCTATACCTATTCTGTATCTCGCTATTTTTCTTTCTACCTGTGTCTCTCTCTCTATTTGCTCTTTTTCACCCTATCCCCGTGTGTACTACTGCTCATCCTCGTATGCTCTCTACTTCTTGCTTGATTTCTTTGTTCATGTCCCCTTTCTATTAACTCTCCCTCTATACTGACAGTGTATATAGTACATATAGCTATATATATACAAATCTTCCTCTCTCTCTTTGGCTGTCGCTGTCTCAGTTACTGAAAAACCATTTGTATCACTCTCTCTCTGTATCTAGGTGTGTCATCTCGGCATCACCTCACCCCTTTTAGCACTCACTTGCCCACCCCTCTTAGACCCGCCATCATTTACTCGCAGCGTGTCACAATTCCCATCCGCCTAAATGCCTGGTAATGCCAGAAAAGAAAACACCATTACAGTTCTAATTCCTTCGCAAAGAGAAAAAAAAAGGACACAAACAAAAACAAGATTCTTTTTCTCCTCTCCTTCCATCGTCACCGTCCTCGTCACATCAAACATTTATACCTATGTACACCTTTAGAGCTCATCCAAAATTCCCACCCAATCCACACTCCCTCTCCATCTGCCATTATCCTCCTGGAATCCCCGACTAATCTTACGCTCTCCTAAACTAAACTCTCCGTGAAAAGGTCCCAACCATACACACGCAAGCTCACCCGCAGAAAGCTCCAGTTTTCAAGAGATCATTCCTTTAAAGGAAAACCCTGGGAGAAAACCTTGTGGCACTAAATAGAGTTCCATAACAAATTAAACCCTCTTCAAACAAACAACATTAGCTCCCATTTAGCTAAAGACTATCGTCAACATTTACTTATTGTTTCTTTCCCTCTTTAAATGTGTCCAGGAGAGAGGAGAGATTTTAAAACTTGGGAGAACATACATGGTGGAAATAATTCCAAATGAATTATCCCCAAATTCCATCTTCCCTCTATCTAACACGTCCGACAGTATCTCTGGCATCGAATTTGTCTGCCGAACTCCGGCACTGATAGGGAGTTCCATTGGAAGTCTCCTTTGAAAGTCTCGCCCATCATTTTCCTCCTCATCATAATCTCTGTCCCTGACACCAAAAAAAAATCCACTACCAACCACAGAAAAAAAAATTGCTGGAGTGGATACATGTATGTATCCATACTTAAAAGGGAGGTGAAATTGAAATCGATACACATGAAAGTAACAACAACATGAGAGAGAGAGAGAGAGAGAGAGGGAGAGACGAAGAAGGAGAGCCAGAAAAGAGATGAAACAGAGACAAGGAAGGGCTGGACGAGAGAAAGAAAGAGGGAGAAAAAGCAAGATATAGTGCTGATTGACGCACACCACTTTCCCTCAAGTTTACCTAAGATTTTCTCTCTTTTTCTCCATCTCTCTCTACACACTCCATCTCAACCACCAAAAACAAACATTCCCAAATCCTTCCCCTCAATTTCTTGGGGGAAAACACAAGAAAACAAGTTGAACACACACCTACAGCATCCATTTTTTTCCCTTTTCATCTCCATCCAAAAAAAAAAATGTGACACCATGCCGAGACATAAAGGATACAGTGGAGGGGAAATGGGGAGAGACTGCAATGTTGTAAGTCTTGCAAAAAAAATAAGGAGACAGAAGGAATATTTGAGTGTATGTATGTATACATCGTAGATAGCATTTTTTCATTCGGACTTACTGGAGTGCTGGGGAAAGGAGAAAAGAGAATCCGGGGGAAAAAAAGTTACATCTTTTTGCTCATGAAAAACTATGGACAGAATAAAACATCGCTGGTAATCCTCTTCTCCACTCGCTCCTTGGGGCGGACAGGGAGGAGAGACAGAGAGGTGGCTCAAATACGGAGAAGTAGGAGTGCATAGTAAAGCATAGCTACATAAGAGAGAGAGGGTAAAATCGAGGGAGAGAAAAACTGCGAAAGAACGAAATCGACACAAAGAGAGAGAAGAGCGAAATCGAGAGAGGGAGAGAACCTGTGAGAGAGAAAGAGCGAAATCGAGAGAGAGAGAGAAACTGCGACAGAGAGAAAGAGCGAAATCGAGAGAGAGAAACTGCAACAGAGAGAAAGAGTGAAATCAAGAGAGAGAGAGAAACTGCGACAGAGACAAAGAGCAAGAGAATGAATGCAATCGAGAGAGAGAGAAACTGCGAGAGAATGAATGCCAACGAGAGAAACTGCTCAAAAGAGAAAGAACGAAATCGAGCCAAACTGCGTCAGAAATCGAGAGACAGAAACTGCGAAAGAGCGAAACAGTAACAATAAACAGGGAATACAAGAAAGAGTAAAACGGGCCAAAAGAAAAAGCGGGAAGAAACGGAGAAAAGCAAAATCAAGACGGAGAAAGAGCACAGAAGAGCAAAAGAAAGAGACAGAATCAGAGAAAAGCAAAAAATAAATAAGAAAAGCAAAAAATAAATAATAAAATAAAAAATAATCCAGAAAAAAACGAAATACATAGGAAAAACTAGGACGCGAGGAAGGAAGGAAAGAGAAAACACAATGAGGAAAGAGAGAGAAAGTAGAAGAAGGAAGAGCAAATAGGAAAGAAAGAGAGCTAAAAGTGAAAGAAAAAATATCCCAGGACTGAGACTGCAAGAGAGGCGTCAGAATCAGAGGAGAACTAGAGAGAAATTTGGAGAGGAGAGAGGTTCATTTTGTATGAGGAAGATATAATCTATACACCCCAACTGTGTACATGTGTCTGGGCCACAACATTGGAGGAGGATGAGGAGGAGGACCATTTGCCAGTGTGTATACATATACGCACACTACCCATGTGCTGTGTGGCATTCCTCCGTCTTTCTCTCTCTCTCTCTCTGTCTCTTTTTCTCTCTGGTCCCATTCAACCCTTTATAGATACATACATCCATACAGAAAAAGAGAACATCCAATACATACATAAATAGAAGACGGAGAGCAAAAGAGAGATAGAAAGAACGTGCAGTGGCTAAAAATTATTGAATACTTGTCAAAACCCACAAAATACTGCTGCACCTTTTTACCTACTTTTTCTCCTCTCTCACCCACCCCCTCCCGTATCAAATTCCTTGGGCTTGGTAAGGTGAAACCTCTTAAAATACTGGGAGGATCAAGGAGTTCTTTCATCTACAAGCTTTTTTAAAAGGATTCGTACACCGCGAAACAAAATGGAATTCTACTATTTAAAAAGAATTGTCCTCAATTTCGGAGAAAATGCAGGTTTGACGGGGGGGATTTGTATTTGATGGAATTTAATTTTGATCATGACAACGCCTACGGTGGTCTCGTGGGGTACCGAAAATGTTTGGGGATCCCAAAATTGACATTTCCAATGTGTAAAAAACGAACTGCCACAAGAAACACTGCATGGCAGGGGGTTTGGACTCTATTGTGTAGATAGCATTTTGCACACAATAACCGAATGTCAACATTATTTTAGGATTTTGCTTACAACCGAAATGATTTTGCTTTATAACCGAATTTCAGAATGAGTTTGCTTACGAAACCAGAATTCTGAAGCAAGGTTTGGTTAGTGTACAGAAATGGAATCTGGACACATGCCGCAAGAGAAATTATAAATGTGGCATTTTACTAACACTTTGACTAATAGATTTTGACGGAAGTTAGAATTCTAAAATCCGGTTAATGAACAAAATAAGTCCAAAACCAAAGCGCAGAACAAAAATATTACTCCCGGAAGCTGAAACGGAAACCTAAGATTGAAAGACGACTTTAAATCCTCGAAAACATACCAGGGAACAGTTCACAAGATAGCAATCTTCACAAATTTTGAACTAGCAAGTACTGAACAATTGCAGAAAATAAAAACGATTAATATATGTATGGCATATAGCTAACGAAATAAAAAAAATCCAGTCCTAAAACAAAAGAACAAGAACTATCTCAAAACAACCCCGATTCAGTTTGGAACAACACGAGTACTCCCAAAAAAGTAAAAATAGATACAACCCAGCAATCTCCCACAAAGGAATATCTGAGAACAAAAGCTGTCAAAACACTGGACAAAGAGCTGTCAAAAAATTAAATCAGCCAAAACTATGGGGAAGTAATGTAGTATGTATATACAAATCTATAGATACAGAGATAATAAAAAAAAAATGAAACTATTTGATTATTTTACAAACCTGTGTCCAGGTCAGTCTCGACGATTCCCTTGTGAGAGGGACCGGAAGCGTCCCCATGACGCTGACTGTCCTTCCTGATCTCTCCCCCCTTGGACCCTTCGGGTGGTGATGATGACCAGAGACGAGGAGGATTCTGATGAACTTTACCACACAAATTACTCCATTCTCGGGCCGTGGAACGCTCTCTCTGGATGGTCACTGGGTCGGGAGTATTATGACGGCGATGTGGAGGAGTAGCAGGAGAACTGCCTGGTCGTCCTGAGACGGGAGTTGTTGTACTTGTGCTCGGAGGGGAGTCCGTCCTAGTCGTCGGAGTAGTAGTAGTAGTACAAGTAGTAATAGTAGTAGTATTAGAAATCCTGCTAGAAGGAGTAGGAACACCAGCATTCCCCTTTTCACCACCACCTCCACCACTACTACTTCGGCAGAGACCAGAGAAAGTCGAAGAGGAGGAGGAGGAGGAGGAGGTGGTGGAGGGGGAGAAAGAGGAGGAGGAGGAAATAGTGGTTCCAGGAGGGAGGGTACTCCTCTCTCGTACTTCTTCTTCGTCTCCTCTTCTCATTCCTCGGCACCGATCGATGACCATGGAACTGCGCACCGCGTCCTCAATCTCCTCCAACTTGGGATGTGACTTGGCCAACTCTTCCCGAGACCGGTAGAGTTGCACACGGAATTTCAACAGCTTCACGTCCAAATTATCCTCCTCCTGCCTCTCCCTCGATGTCCCGCTCATTCCCGGCTTCCTCCAGCCGCGTGCTCCAGAAGACGCTTGGGCCTCCGTTGCTAATATTCCTCCGTCACGGGGCGAGGGTGCCTTGAAGAATTCTTCTCGGGACGCTGGAGAGACAAAGACAATTACAAATCACTTTAGTTGGTAATAATTAATATTCCCCTCTGGAATCAGTGGTCACATTCACTTATTACGCTGAAATGTTTGCCGGGAAACCTGAACAAAAGTCAACAACTGAACAAAACAAGTTCCGCCTTGAAAAATTCGTATACCAGTATATACCTTTCGTAATTTGATTCAAAATGTTTGGATTTCACAATATAGTTTGAATTACAATTGCAGGTGTCGCGTTTAAATAAATGCACTGTCAAAAATCCCGTTTTGTTTTACATTATTCGATAACGCGTGAAACGTTTTGTTTACGAATTTTAAGCAATAATAACGGTGACAGTCACTTTTCCACGTGTAGTAACACTGCTGAGCAAGGCCTTTAAAAAGATTATGACATTACGAGCTTGTGTCTTTTTTTATTCCTTTCAAATATATTCCCAACAAGTTATGATTACAGCCGAGTAATTACTCAGCACTTCAGCAGTAGCAAATATCAAACTTCCAAGTAATTTAATTACTTAACCTTATCTAATGGTAATTACTACGTATTAGCAAATAGAATAAAAGACGGAAAAAAAGGCCACCAAGAGCTAAAAATGCGAAGGGAAAATGATTTGTTAGTATGTATGCTTATACCTATTTATAATTGTAGTATACATATTAGGGATGTTCATATTGATGGATTTCAGAATATTGATAGTATTGATATTGATGACCAATTTTCAATA
>JAQGBT010003934.1:0-18024 GCA_034698585.1 Disparrhopalites patrizii | reverse complement strand
AAATTTGTATTTATTCACACTGTAAATTTATTTATTTTCTAAATTTGTATTTATTCACACTGTAAATTTATTTATTTATTTATTTAATATTTAGATTTATTTGCACTTTAAATTTATTTAATTATTTATTTAATATTTAGATTTATTTGCACTTTAAATTTATTTATTTATTTATTTAATATTTAGATTTATTTGCAGTATAAATTTATTTGTTTAACATTTAGATTTATTTGCACTTTAAATTTATTTATTTAACATTTAGATTTATTTGCACTTTAAATTTATTTCTTTAACATTTAGATTGACTTGCACTTTTTTATTAAAATAATTTAGTGTGTATAATTGTAAAGTTTAATGATTTTAAATATGTATATAATTAGTAATTATTATAATTAATATGAATTTTATATTTGAATAATGTAAATATATTTTTAAATTTTTGATATGTGCGTTTAGGATTTCCTTCTTTACAATTTAGCTTTATTTATTTTAAAGTAAGATTAATTTATTTAAAATTTAGATTTAATTATTCCAAATTTATATTTATTTAGTTAAAACTGCGGAGAAGTGCTTACAAAAATAAACATTTGCATCACATTGAAACATTCACACATTTACAAAATTGAAGTATAATTGCATATAACACCGATTAAACAACTAAAGCCTAATTGGAAAGCTAAAACAAATGCCGAAAATTAGTGTTGACAATTGAAAACAAATGGGGAAAAATTTCGTGTCTGTGTACAAAGCACTAAGCAGTTGAACGGAAAAAGCTTGGGTGAAAGTAACAACAAAACTGCACTAGAAATACTCGCCATTGAAAAGGAAATTTCAAGGTAATCGTCCGGAGAAAGCAGATATTCTTGTGGGGGAAATAAGATATAAACGGGGAAAGGAAGGAAGAAATTCTTTTGGGAGACATTCCACCATGATAACGTGATCAGGTAGAAAAAAAACCTCTTTCAGCCCACCACCCAAATGAATTCTCCAAGCCGTTATTGAAATGAGAGGGAAGGAGCAGGTCGTTGAAAGCAGGGCCATAAGAATTCAAATGCGATGGTGGGGAAAGAAATTCCACACAATCCAATTGAAATGAGACTGTCAAGTTTAAGGGACACATTTCTCCTTGGGTGGCTGGCCAGATCATGTAGATATAGTCCTGGAGAGAGTGTCTAGAGAGAAATTGTCGGAGAGGGAAACGGAAGGCCGGGAAATTATTGGTATTCCTGTCACCGCCAATGCCTTGGCTTTAATATACACCTCAACACAAAACGCCTGGACCCACGACGAGGACCTTGTCCTTGGATTTTATTCTCTTCTCTTTTATTAACGCCATTCCCTTTTTTATTTTGGTTCCCAGCTCGCCTTCCCACCTTTCCACGCCACTCAACCTTATTTTTTATCTGTAAATATTTTTTTTTATTTTGCCTCAAGATGCTTCCTCTTCTGCATTCAGTTTCTCCTTATTTCTAGTTTTCTGTCCTATTTCGTTCTCAATTGCTTCTACGTATAGCATTCTCTAAATATTTTGGCAACTTTTTATATATTTAAAATTCTATTCTTTTTATTTGGGATTTAACCTCGTTTTTTTCTAGCATTTTGGATTTGATTTTTGGTGCGAGTTTTCTGCCTTTCAATTTTTAAAAATTCTTTGAATAATTTTCTGGGTTTTGTTTTCCGTTTTTACTTTGTACAATGCGATTTTTTGACTATCTACAGTTTTGCTTAATATCTGGATTTAGAGGCAATTATTGCTTTCATTTCTTCTTCTCCATTTAGAAATTCTAGTTTGCGTCCAATTTCTAACTTGTTTATTTTATTTACCTTATCTTTGTTTTTCCCTTTTTTCATTTTTGTGTAATTAATTTTTTCAAGGTTTCTACTAGTTTCGAATTTTCTTACTTTTTCTGTTTCAATTTGTCCCATTACTTTCTCTGGCTTACTTGACCGATTTTCTTTCTTATTTTTATTTTGGATGTTTTATTTTCGATGTGTCTTTCCCTGTTATGTTGTCCTTTTTGATGATTACCTTTTTCCATTTATTTTCACTTTAGTTTTGATTTTATACAGTCTCTTATGAACATACTTTCTAACCCTTTTTGGTACCATTTTTTTTCTTTCCAATGTTCTATTATCGCATTTCTTACTGTTTTGCATTTTACGTGTATATTTTTGTAAATTCTGTCCTCGCATATATTTGATATGTAAATTCTCTCTCTTCCTCTTTTTTTATATATGTATATACAGAAAACGCACTTGCTTTCTCATATATATTTCTTACTATTTTATTTCTCACAAATTTTCTCTCATTTCCCTCCGTATTTTCTCCTCCTCCCATAAATTTCCTTGCCTTTCTCCCACCGCACCTAAATATTTGCATTGCATCTTCCCATGAATTCCCTCTAGCTTTCTCCATTCCCATTTTCCCCTGTCCCCACTGGCCTTTTCTATCAGTGACATTTGCTCCATATTACCAATCTAAATTGTGGCCATACGTTGATTGCTTTCACTATCTTCCCCTGTATCCTTGCCCAGCATTTTTGACTATCTCTACTTTTGCCACTGTCCTTGCCGCTCTTCAAAATGGCTCTTTCTCCCCCATGTTACCTGATTGGACCGTCCATCCACGGCAGCTGGGCTACCTCATCTGCTTTCACCGCAATCTAAAACCCTTGGAGAAGATTTATTTCTCTGCCTCTTGAATTATTTGAGGTCTCTCTTCAATTGAGTCATGGTTCATTTCACTTTTGTTGGAAATCAATAGGAAGAGCCGCAAGAGCTGATACACAACAAGAAGGCGATTGAGTATTTTTCTCTCTCTCACTTTCTCTCTTTCTCTCTCTCACTTCTGTCTTTCTCTCTCACTCTTACTGTCTCGCTCTCTCACTCTTTGTATCTCTCTCATTTTCTCTCTCTCAATTTCTCTCTTTCTCTCTCTAACTTTCTCTCTTTCTCTCTCTCACATTCTCTCTCACTCCCTCCCTCACATTTTCTCTCACTTTCTCTCTCTTTCTCTTTCTCTCTATTTCTCCCTGCCGTTCCATCAGAGCACAATAAATGTGGAGAAACTGTCCCAGTGGAGCACTTGACTACCTTTCGTAAGGATGTTTTTCCTGTATTATTACTAAGGGGAAAGCCTCCACATTTCTTTTGTATGACCAGCAAAATTCTGGAGCCCATTTGGCCTCATGGTATATTTTCTCCGGGGTTTACGAAGGGCAAAATACACCCTGGACGCTTTCTCCCGGTTTTTGTAGGTTTTTGGTCATGGGAATTGAAATTGACTTTTGGAGAGGAACAAATTGTTAAGGGAAGAAATCCAGAGAATTCCGCTTCTACGTTGCAATCTATCTGAAAAAAATCCTTGTGGCCAAATTAAGATTTATTTTTTCCTCGTTAATAAGAAAAAAACCCGTTTTTTTGGGGTTGTACATTCATCTTTGAAAAGCTTTCAATCACCTGAATTGGGCCAATTTAAATTTTCCCATTTTTCGGAGAACTTTCTCCATCCGGGGATAAGCTTTCACCGGAGAAAGTAGTGGTATTGAAAGGGAATTATTTGTGAAGGGAATTCATTTTTGAAAATAAAGTGTTCACTTTCCATTTGTGGTTGCCAAATTTTCCCGCGATTATTTTGAATTTGCTTGGGGAAGAATGTTTTCCCTACTCCGATTTCCTTATTTTATTCCGAGAAGCAATAAAATATGTATTTCATCATTATATGGAAATATCAATTTTGTCTGGAGAAAACTTCGGGATATATTTTCAAAGGAAATATTTTCTATCTTCAAAAGAATATTTAGTGAAGCTGAACGGATTTAAGCGCCCTCTTCAATCCGCAATAATGCAGAAAAAAATCTTTTCAGACGCTGTCGTTTCCTAAAATTAGCGTCTATCTGAAAATCCCAATGAAATACCTCAATTATTTTCATTCACTAGGAAAAAATACGGTACATACATACGTGTTTACCCGTTTTTTGTACAACAAAAACATTCCCAGTGACTCCTGGTGTTGCTAGGTCAAATAATGAGTCAGATTGGAACAGTTACGAAATACGCCCACAATATCCCGTAATTTTGTGTGGTGAGAAAACATCCTAAAAGACAATTTAGTAATACGAGACACGGGAAAGAGAGCAAAAAAAGAAATTGAATACCAAGAAATTGGTAAAAAGAGGAGGAAAAAATGGATTTAATTGGAACAGAATGGGAAAAAAGATGATTGGATGGAGACGGAAATTGGAGAAAGCATGGGAAAAAAGAAAATTGAATGGGGAGAAAATGGGGAAAGCAGAGGAAAAAACGGACAAAATTAAGAAATAAAGTTACTTGTGAAAGCAACAAAGTCGTATTGGGATATAGAAATAAAGGGGGAAATGTAAGATCAAATAGAGATTGGCCTGAATCAACCCCTGATGAACATTTCCATTGACGTTTTCCCATTATTTCCACTTTGACCTCGAGCTTCATTGCAAAATGCGGGAGATTTCTAACCCTTCAGGGACGCATGGGAAGGCGAATTTCACGTGTATTGGAAAGTACTTTATCTTTTGCTTTGTATGCCTGCTTTCACTCTTTTAGGTGTCACTCCGTTTCTCCTTTCTCTGCTTTTTTTGCTTTATCCCAGTGCATATTTGTTTCTCTATTTATTATTTCATGATTTTATTTTTTATTCATGCGTTTGTCCGTAATCATGCGCTACGTTTATGAACTTTTTTCTCCATTTTTGGTCTTCTCCCCTAATTTGTTTTCTCGTCTATTTTTATTTCTTTTGTATTTTATTGTTGAATTGTTTTATATTTATTTCAAAGTTTTGATATTTTTCCTCTCTCACTTTTTTTTTCATTTCATTTTTTTCAATTTTTACGTTTTCCCCTAATTTCGTTATTTATTTATTCTATCTCTATTTACTATTTTTCTCTTGATTTCTTCTCTCTCTATTTACTATTTTTCTCTTGATTTCTTCTCTCTCTATTCACTATTTTTCTCTTTATTTTTTCTCTCTCTCTCTTTATTATTTCTCTCTCTCTTTACTATTTTTCTCTTTATTTTTTCTCTCTCTCTTTACTATTTTTCTCTTTATTTTTTCTCTCTCTTTACTATTTTTCTCTTTATTTTCTCTCTCTTTATTATTTCTCTCTCTCTCTTTACTATTTTTCTCTTTATTTTCTCTCTCTTTATTATTTCTCTGTCTCTCTTTACTATTTTTCTCTTTATTATCTCTCCCGCTTTACTATTTTTCTCTTTATTATCTCTCTCTGTACTATTTTCCTTCTTTCCGCTTCCCTTTTATCATTTTTACCTTCCTTGTTTGTTCTGTTATTTCTCTTTTTCTCTTTTTCTTTGTTTCGTTGTTTATCTTCTTCCCTTTTTTGTATCGTTTTGTAACTTTTCCCCTTTTCTCTTTCGTTTTTTTCTCTTTTTCCTGTTTTGTTTGTTATTAGTCTCCCCTTTTTTTGGTTTTGTTTCGTGTCTCTTCGTCCTAATTTTCTCCCTTTCTGATTTCATGCTTCCTCTCAGTCTCTATATATTCTCTCAGTTTCCCTAACTTCCTCGGTTTTATCTTTGCCCTTTCTGCCGGCATAATTGAACTAAGAATGTTTACAAAATAAAATAAAATGACTACGTTCACTATAGTTCAGGACTTATAGATGGGACAATTTTGGGTAAAATGGCAAATTTCGAAATTCCATCGCCCCTGCGCTGAAATCAAATGTGCAATGACCACATTTAGGGAAACCATCGGCTCTCTAGGGACATGATCTAATGTCAAGGACTTGAATCTGACCAAATCCAATACCTACGGCGACGGGCAAAACTGATAGCAAGACAAATATTGTTATTGTTGATTATTATTTTTCTCTTGGCTCTTCTTTCCATCAGTTTCGTCCTTTGCTTTTCCTTCCTTTTTTTTCATTATTTGTATAGAGGTACTTTCTTCATCATTCGGAGCATTCATTTCCGTTACTTTCTGTATATCACCAAAACCCATGTTATGAGTCCAAGTTGTTTAATCCCCAAAATGCGTTTCTCCATTCTGTTAAAGGAGGGTCAAAAAACATAAAAAAAGAGTTATACTAGGAGACTTAGATGAATGGAAAGAAATTGCCAAGGACAACCCATTTGAGGATTTTTTCCCCTCCCTCCCCCAACCCATGAACTGTGGGAGGGAAGATTTAAATTGACGTAGGTCGTTTCCGTCCATGGCCGACTTTCTCCTTTTTCTTTGGAAAAGGCTCTGGCCCCACATAAAAGATCAGCCACCGGAACTGATTACTTTCTCTTTCCCAGTTGGAGAGCTTTTGAGTGTGTTTCCTTCCCTTTCTTCCTCCTTTCAAAGGACTTTCTCCTATGCCTTGGGATATCCCCAGGATTTCAATGTTCCAATATGGGATTTATATGTATACCTACATACACAAATTCTATTTAAGGAGGGAACATTTGAATTTCTATAGTATGGCACCAAAAGAAAGCCTTTGAGTATACCAACAGGGATTTTTCTTTGTAATAATACCCGGCTTATTGCTTTGCACGGGGGATGAAAAAAACACAATCAAGAATTCTTGGAACTGCCCGGGTAAATGAAGGCTCCATTGATCCTTGGAAAGGTCTCGATATCCTTGGTGGAAATTGTTTATTGAAAAGATGCTATTTAACCTAAGCAATGTAAATGACAGTAAAAAAGTGTGACCTGGAAAAGCTGTGAAATGGGGAAAAAAGTGAAAGCTTTGGCGGCAAAATTTAAAAGGGAGAAAGTCCCAAATTTTCCCGGATAAATTTATGCAAAACAGCCACGGGAAAATTTCTGAGGCTTGAACATTTGAAGAAAAAGTTTAGTCAGCTTTCTCCTTTGACTCAAGTTCCCCGCATTATCAAATGGGCAGTTTCAGCACGAAGGCCTTTTTTCCTGAAACTTCCCATGACGCAGTGGGTTAAAGAGGGGAATGGGGTAAAGTAAACAGGGGAAAAAGTGAGTCATGTATGGACAGAGAGAAAAGGGAAAGTCCCGATAAAAAGCGGGATGAGTGGGTGAGGGGAAAGTACACAAACATTTGGGGACGGGGAAAAGCGGGTGAGTACACGGAGGGAAAATGACATGTGTGGGTAAATCTGGTGGGGTGGAACAACATGTCCAGCCATTCATCAGTGTTTACAATCGCTGTTCAAGTGTAAAAAAATATCGAGATACATAAAAGGGAGAGGAAATATATAGTTCGTTCGGACGTCTCGCTCTTTCTCCTTCACTTTCACTTTCGCACTCTCTTTCTCTATCAGCCTCACTCACCACTTTACCTTTTTCCATCAATCTTTCTCTTATTTCTTTCGTACTTTCTCACGTTTTCTTCCTCTTATTTCTTTCGTACTTTCTCCCATTTTATTTCTCCTATTTCGTTCGTACTTTCTCCCTTTTTCTTTGTATTATATCTCCCTTTTAGTTCTGATTTTTCTTTTTTTCTTGGTATTATTTCTCCCTTTTTCTTTCTCTTCTGTCTTTAGTACTTTCTTCCTTTTTCTTTTCTTTCTTTAGTACTTTCTTCCTTTTTCTTTTCTTTCTTTAGTACTTTCTTCCTGTTTCTCTTCTTTCTTTAGTACTTTCTCCTTTTTTCTTTGTATTATATCTCCCTTTTTTGTCTTATTTCCCCCTTTTATTTGTATTATTTTTCCGTTTTTTTTTCTCTGATTTCTCTCCTTTTCTCTGACTTTTGTCTTTCTCTTTCTTATTTCTTCCGTTCTTTCTCTCGTTTTCTATTACTATTTCTTTGGTTTCTCCATTTCTTCCTTTTTTGCTTTCTCATTCATTCCCTCCCGTTTGTCTCATTTCCCCCTTTTCTCCTTTCCTCCGGTTTCTTGTGTCGTTTTGTATTTTTGCTTTATTTTATAGTGGTTTTTTTATTTTTCCTTGTGCTTGGTCTGTCTATTTCGTTGTGTATTTTTCCTTTTGTGCTTTTCCCTAATTGGTTGTGTATTTTTCTTTTTGTGCTTTTCTCTTTTTCCGGTTTTCTATTTTGCCGTGTGTTCTCTCTTTTTTTGCTGTTTTGTTTTTATTTGTGTTTTCTCTTTTGACTGTTTTTGTTCTTCTATTTCGTTGTGCCTTTTTTCTATTTTGTTTTCGCTCGTTTCTGCGTTTTCTACATTTTGCGTTTTGTTTCTTTATTGTGGTTTTTTCTATTTTGCGTTTCGATTCATTTGGGTTTTTTATTTATTTTGCGTTGCGATTCATTTGTGTTTTTATTTATTTTGCTTTTTGCTTCTTAGTTGTGCTTTTCTCTATGTTGATTGTTTCTTTGTGTTTCTTTTCTTTGTTGTGTTTTTCTCTATTTTGTGGTTTGTTTCTTTGTGTTTCTTTTCTTTGTTGTGTTTTTCTCTATTTTGTGGTTTGTTTCTTTGTGTTTTTTTCTTTGTTGTGTTTTTCTCTATTTCGTTAGTTTTTGTTGCGCTTTTCTTTATTTCGTTCAGGTTTTTTGTTGTGGTTGGTCTAATGCGTTGCGTTTTTCTCTTTGCTTGAGTTTGTTCTCTTTCTGTCTGCTCTGTTCCCCTCTGCTTTCTCCCGTTCCCTGTCCCGTTCCCTATAAACCTCACAAATCCAACCCGGGCCCTTTCTTTCCAAAGGTAATCAAGAATAAATTCTCCCGTCCTTGGCTCTCCCCATTTTTTCCCAGCAAATGGCCAATCAATATATTTATAGGACCAAAAAACTTTCTCCACTGCCGAAAGTATTTATGAGCTTGTATTCTTGCCATTTTCTAAAATTTCCCCACCTATTCCTCTTTTAGCAAATATCCGAATAATTCTTTTCCTCCCTCCTAGTTTTTACCTCCTCGTTTATTCCCGGTAAATTCAAATCTCGTCAAATGTAGTCCCAGCAATTTCCCCAGTAAAAAAAAACGGATATCACCAGCTTTATAACACGGGCCATTGCAATGACGTCATTGTCATGTTCATCCTTGTCCTATTTGTAATGGAATCGTATACATTCTGAAAAATATGGAGAATTGCTTTTACACATGTAAATATGTACGTACAGGCCTAAAATAGGAAATGATCTGTACCATAATATAGCACTGATTGTCTCCCGAGAATTCCCTTTCTCCCCTGAAAAATAAAGGGGGCAAGTCTGAATATGGAGATTATTAATGGCCATAATGATCCAGGCGTGGGCATGTGCCAGTTATTCCCGCTGACAAGTGTGTAATAAAATCCATGACAAACTGAAAATGCTTGCAAATTTTTGAGGGGATATAATACTAGAGAAAATAATGGGACGCAAAAAAGGATTTTTTGAACAAAGTATTATATTTCCATCCATGAGATGACAAGAGCATGTAATTTCCGTTCAATTATCCCTCCAAAACAGCTCATTTTCAGTCCTCGCAACAGGGAAAATTATATCGCTTTCTCCATACGCCGTGGAAATTTTAGATTGAAAACAAAATTGTAATTATTTTGGATGGAGACGGCTCTTGAGGGAAGAGAATGATTTCCAAGATTATTTATATGGATTACCCCCCGTATTTTAAGAGCATCCGAGAGAGTTTTTTTTTTGGGTGCGGAAAAAAAATCGAAAGCCATCAGTTTAGCGTGTCAAATGGCGGGAATGGGAAATCACGGGAAATGTACTGCCATTTGTTGAGAGGGAACAATTTACATGGAGAGTCCCGTTGGTGAAAGTTCCTGGGGATAAATCACAGGAGGAAAGGGCTGAAAGAGATTAATTGGGGAAAGTTTGGAGAAAGTTGCTGGATTTAAACAAAAAATGGGGATTTTTACTGTTTTTTCCTAAAGAAGAATTTATTCCTGGAAATTTATATACAGCAGCCATATTTTGACTGAAGTTACTTTTTAAAGAATCAAAATAATTTAGAATAGCTGGGGGGAATTTCAAAAGGTGCAAAAAAATTAATTATGGTGGAAGCCTCATTTATTGCAAGGATTTTTAGATGCATTTTCAATTGGGATAAAAGGGGGAAAATCAATATAAGTGTGAGTATGTATAAATAAAGCCTTCAGAGGTGTAAATATGCATTTTCTGTTGAAATTAGGTGGGCATGTGAATGGTTAAAATGGGAAGACGTTTTATTTCGGTGACATTTGCTATTCTCACAGTGATTTGTGAGCTTTCATGTATGCTCGGGACCTTTTTTGTGCTTGTTGTTTTGGAAGGTTTGCGTCTCGCGTTTTTGCATAGATTTCCCTTTTTTATGTTGCTGCCAACCACTGCAGTTTCTGTTCTTTTTTTCTGTCATTTGCATCAAGACTTTCACGTTTTTTCTTGACTTTCTTCAGGGTTTTTCTTTTTGTTCTCTGAGTCGTTTAGTGACTTTCTTGATTTTTTCCTTTGATTTTTTTTATTCCATGTCTTGCTAGTTCTATTTTTGGGTTCATTGAGCTTTTGGTTGGTTTTTCACTCGCCGACATTTTTCCTGACTATTTACTTATTGTATGTATTAATATTTATTTTTGTAAAATATTTGAAAGTCAGATTTATTCCTATTCATTTTCTCTGTAGATTTTTTGATAATTTTTTGTTTCGTTTGATGTTCTATTTATATTTTTTGATAATTTTTTGTTTCGTTTGATTTTCTCTTTAGATTTCTTGATAATTTCTTGTTTAGTTTGATTTTCTTTCTGGATTTCTTGATGATTTCTTGTTTCGTTTGATTTTCTCTTTTAATTTCTTGATAATTTCTTGGTTAGTTTGATTTTCTCTTTCGATTCTTGATAATTTCTTGTTTCGTTTGATTTTCTCTTTAGATTTCTTAATAATTTCTTGTTGAGTTTGATTTTCTCTTTATATTCTTGATAATTTCTGGCTTAGTTTGATTTTCTCTTTAGATTTCTTGATAATATCTTGCTTGGTTTGATTTGCTATTTAGATTTCTTGATTATTTCTTGTTTGGTCTGATTTTCTTTTTAGATTTGCTCAATGTGATTGTCTCTTTCGATTTCTCGGTAATTTCTTCTAAAGATTGGTTTTCTGCTTTGATTTCCGAATACTTTCTTGTTCATTTTGATTTTGTCTTGTAATTTATTGGCAACTGTCAACAGTTTCTTGAATTTGATTTCCGCTTTAATGTTTCTAATCGTTTAGCTTGCATAGTTTAATTTTTTCTCCACAATTTCTTGATGAATTCATCCTTTATATGATTTTCTCTAGATATTTCTTGTAGTGTTTTGGTCGGGATTGTTTTTCTCTAAGTTCATATTTTTTGGCTATTTAAGCTTCTCTTGATTTATCTGTACATTTTTCGCCATGCTTTTTGGTTCCTTGTTTACCGTCTTTATGTGTTCGCTTTGCTGTTCCATTTTGTCCTCACATTTTGTATTTTCCCGCTCTGCTTCCTCTTCTCTTGTCTTCTCTTGTGTTTTACATGTCTCTGTTGTTTATTTTCTCTATAATTTGTCCTGACATTTATTTCTCCCTCATTTTGATTTCCTACCTTTTCTATAGCAATTTTTAACATTCTCTACATATTTGTATTTGTTCTTCGTATTTATCCCATTTGGCTTGATTTTTGCCCTATTTAACTTGATTTTTATTCATTGGATTCTTTTTTTGATGTTTTCGCTTTTCTCTTCTTAAATTTGTATTGACTTGATTGACTTTTATTTGTTCTTATTCTCCTTGGTTGTATCCCAATGTTTTTTGTATGATTGGCTTAAATCTCTCCTTTTATTGGGTCTTTCTTAGTCCTTCCTTTTGTCCATTGTTTTTCCTCCAGTAAAGTTGAGTGTCCTTCCTCTTTCTTCGAATTCCCACGTCGCCCTGTGTAATTATCTCCACCTACAAGGGTCTTCATCAGGATTCTTCACAATCTCTCTCTCTCTCTCTCGTCTCTCTCTCTCTCTCGCCTCTCGTATTCAGCCCGGGCATTCCTGTGTATCTACGCATTGCCGGTAAAACAGTCTATGTTTTTATAGGTCTAAAAACGCACTCTCTCTCTCTCTCTCTTTCACTCTCAGTTTTATTCTCTTGAGCATTTGTTGGCAGGTCTTCAAGAAGGAATCAATAGATCTTTGTCTGTTGAGAGGATTTTCACTTATATAATGATAAGCTCTCTCTCTCCGTCTCTCTCACTCTCCCTCTCTCCTTCTCCCTTTCGAAGAGGAAGTGAAGTGTTGATCAAGATTAGTAGCTCTTTTGCCCAACAGTCACTCCTTGTTTCCCGTGTGTTCACAAGAGATTAGTAGCCGAGAAATGGCAGGGATTCCTAATGCTCTTCTCAGGCTTCTCTCTCTCTCTGTCTCTCCTTCTGTGTCTCGCTCTCACTCCCTCTCGCTCTCTCTCAAGAATGACTGAGTAACAATCTTGTCAGCGTCTACAGAGTTTGTTGTTGCCACTCTGTGGATGGACTTTTTTATGAGGTGGTGAAAAGTGTATGTGTGCTAACAGCTCCTGCCATCCTCAACATAGACATTAGCACAACTTCGGGAGGAAGACCTGGGACGTACATATGAGTCATATCACGCCCATGTGGGCTCAACCAAGTAGGCGAACCTTTTCTGAGCGTGCTCTACAAAGTATGGAGTAGAAATGAGGGAGTGACGGTGTCAGAGAGAGACACGAGGGAGAGAGAAACACAAGAAGGGAAGCAGAGGAAAGGAGGTAGAAAGAGAGAAAGCGAGAAAGCGAGAGAGAGAAAAAGAGTAAGCCAGAGTGAGAGACTGAATAATATACATAGAGAGACAGTAAGAGAGAGAGAAAATAATATAGACAGAGACAGTAAGAGAGAGAGAGAATTATATAGAAAAATAATGTAAGAGAGAGAGAGAGAATAATATAGAAAGAGACCGTATGAGAGAGAAATAAACAGCCACAGAAAGAGAAGCGGAAATAAGAAAAGAGCAGAGGTAAATATGCAGAAAGAGTGCATAGAAAAATATAGCGTTTCAGAGAGAACAAAAGAAATATTAGAAGATCGTAAAGAAATAGAAAGAGAGCAAAGAGAGTGCAGAGAAAAATATAAAGAAAGAGCAGAGCGAAATATAGGAGAGAGAGAACAGAGAGAAATATAAAAGTGAGAGCAGAGAGAAATATAAGCTGAGAGCAGAGAGAAATATAAAGAGAGAGAGAGCAAAGAGAAATATAAACAGAGAGCAGAGAGAAATATAAAAGAGAGAGAGAGAGCAGAGAGAAATGTAATGAGAAAGAGAAGAGAGAAATAGAGAGAGAGAAATGCAGAGAGAGCAAAGAGAAATAGAGAGAGAAATGTAGAGAGAGCAAAGAGAAATAGAGAGAGAGTAGAGAAAAATGTAGAGAGAGAGCAGTGTGAAAGGGCAGAGAGAAATATAGAGAGACCATAGAAAAATTTAAACACAGACAGCAGAGAAAAATTAAGACACAGAGAAATAGGAGAGAGAAATATAGGGAGAGAGCAGAGAGAAATTCAGACAGAAAGAGAGCAGAGAGAAATTCAGACAGAGAGACAAGAGAGAAATATAGTAAGAGCCGAGAGAAATATAGTAAGAGCATAGAGAAATATGTAAAAAGTGAAACAGGCGGAGTTATAGAGAGCGAGACAAAAAGAAAAGATAGAAGTGGAGAGAAATGTAAAGAGAGTCACAAAGAGCAGAGAGAAACAGAAAGAAAGAAAGAGATAGCAGAGAAATACAGAGAGAGAGAGACCAAAAAACAGAGTGATAGAACAGAATCATTGAGAATAAAAGAAAAATTAGATATCCAAAAGCAGAGAGATATGAAAGAACAGAAATCCAAAAAGAGTAGGAGACGGGATAAACAGTCAGAGATCGACGAAGAGAGGCGGAGGCGACAGAGACAAAGTAGACAGAGAAAGTGGGCAAATAAAAGAAGATGGACGAGAGTGCGGAGAGATGCATAAGAAATTAGTCCTCAGCCCGACCTTTGTATCAGAGGAACAGAGATACAAATAGAGAGACAAAGTCGAGGAAATTGACAGGGGGAATACATAGTAAATGGAGAGATATACGTATGTACATAAGTTGCTTTGTGACGTTCTGACGCCTCCTACAAATTGGACCTTGCAAAAGATTTTTGACGGGGAGAGCGAAAAGTTTTTGGGAGACAAGCGAGAGACTGGCTCACTTGGAAAGAAGTTGAGAAGTGTCAGTGACAAGATGCTCTTGATGGGCTGCCCCCAGCCGCCTCATTTCCTCTAATCACCCCCAAACAACAAGAGTCAACTGTATTAAAAAACTTTGGGCTCTAAACATAAGCCTTCAATTGTTTTATTTTCTACCGGGCCTAATAAGGAAATCCCGGGTAACATACAGATATATGTACGTCCTTTACGGCTGACTCTTGCCCTCTTGTCTGGGCAAAAAGGAGGTCATAGACGGGCAATTATAGGAACTTTCTCAGAAAATATATTTTTGACCATCCAATGTTTCCCTTTTTTTTAACTCCCCTTTGATTTACGCCCACAACCGGATTTTGTCTGGGAGAAAATCTTTTTTGGCACTTTGACGGGATAAGATACTGGGGAAAGGAAGAAATCGGGGGAAATGGCCCCAAGAATTATGCTCTTGGGGTTTTTTTTTTTCGGGGGCAATCACCTCTAGTTTCCTTTAAGGGGGAATTGTATGTATATGGACTTTTAGAGGAGGCGTAATTAATGGGAAAATGATTTTTTAGGGCTGTAATTAGTCTCTTATAAGAAAGGGCTCATCTGTAATTCCATTACTTACATTTTGCATGGCCCTTGGTTTTCCAGGAATTTTGGGAGGGCTCGGATTTGTTTTTTCTGGCTCTGTTTTTGGTATTTTTAATTAATTGATGAACACTAAATTTCAACTAAATAATAATAAACAGATAAATAACGATTTAATTTTAATTAAATAATAGCAAATATGTAAATTAAAAAAATTGATTTATTACATGATAGTAAATAAATCAAAAATAAATTTTAATTAAATGATAACAAATAAATCAAAAATTAATTTATTAAATGATAGTAATAAATATAAATATAAAGAAAACATTTAAAGTAATAAATAAATAATTGATAATAACATAAAAGTATACTAACATTTCGACCACACTAGCCAAACAACTATTTTTAAAACAATGCTGGCTCACCTACGGATAATAATTACGTCGAACGGCGTAGAACTTCGCCATTCTCATCAGTTTTGCTTTTCCCCCCGTCTCGTGCCCTATTTTTATCAGTTTGGCGGTATTTTTTGAAAGAGTGCAAGATAATAGAAATTATACTGGGATTTTTTTTTTTTTTGAATTAGACACGACACAAATCCGGAATAATTGGCTGTATATAAAATGTAACGCTCAGTAATTTATTGAATGCATGTGTGATACTCCGTAATTGCATATATTTACAAAGGGGGGCAATTACATGGAAAACGGGGTTGGCCAATGAACTTCGGGATTTCCCTCCGATTCTCCCGACACCAAAAATGTTTGTACTCTCGGTCTTTACAGGCGATTGGCCCAATTCCTCCAAATTCGGGATGTCGTATACAAAGTTGGGATTTGAACCCTTTGTATAAATGTGTACCTACATACAGACAGACATATACAGCGGAAAAATATGAAAAAAAGGCAATTCAAATGTATTTTTAGATCCTTGTGTTTGGCGGTGTTAATCACCCGTGTAATTTCTTGATCTTGGTCCACATTTTCCTTCGGGAGAATAGGAATGAAGGAATTTTAATTCGACTTGGGCATGACCTAGGTACAGGGCTTTGTCTTGAGATTTAATATAGGGGGCTTCTATTAACGAGTGAAATCATTGCAGAAAGAGAGAATTATCAGAGAAACAGAGAAATTGGATGCGAAATAAAGTACATAATCCCTGGAATCACAGTAAGGACGAAATCATCAGACAGAATGAAAGAAAAGAGCAGAGTTGAAGGGTATAAGCACGCCCACGAATGTGAGAAATCACAAGAGAAAATAGAAGATTATTAAACAAAGAGAAATATCATAAGAAAAAGAGGAAAATCAGGAGAAAGAGCAAAAGAAGCAGAGAAAGAGCAAATAACCGGAGAAAGAGGAAAATCCTGAGAAAAAGAAAAATAATGTGAAAAACGGAAATCATCACAGAGATAAACAGAGAAAACGTCAGAGAAAGTGAAAAATCATAAGAGAAAGATAGAAAACGTCACAGTGAAAGGAAAGCATCAGAGAAAGTTGATAATTATTAGAGAAAGAGGGAAACATCAGAAAAATAAGTAATTCAGTAGAGAAAGAGAGAAAACATTAGAAAAGTAGGAAATTCAGTAGAGAAAGAGAGAAAACATTAGAAAAATTGGAAATTCAGTAGAGAAAGAGAGAAAACATTAGAAAAATAGGAAATTCAGTAGAGAAAGAGAGAATGCCTCAGAAAAATAGGAAATTCAGTAGAGAAAGGGAGAAAATATCACAGAAAGCGGAAAATAATCAAAGAAAGTGGAAAATCATCAGTGAAAGTGGAAAATCAACAGAGAAAGAGATAAAACATCCGAGAAATAGGAAAATGATCAAAGCAAGAGGAAAATTGTCAGGGAAAAAGGAGAATCGCCAGAAAAAAAGGATATCTTTAGAGAAAGCGCAAAATCTTTGGGAAAGAGAGAATTCATCAGAGCAAATGGGACATGCTCAGAGAAAGAGAAAATGCATTAGCAAAATAGGAAAATCAGGACAAAAAGAGAGAATTCATCAGATAAAAAGGAAAATCACCAGAGAAAGAGGGGAATTGTGAGAGGTATAAACTGGGGGGATAATGAGATATGCTAAAAACGGATTTATTTCGCCACTATAATCAGTACAGCTGATTTGTTGGAGTCGCATATATTAAATATAAATTTGTGTACACACGTTGCCTACCTAAACATATGCAATACAGGTATGCACACACTCTCTCTCATCAGGGCCTCTTTAAGATTTGGTAATTCCGTTGTCACACCGGAAAATAATTAAAACCCGTGCTATGAACCCTGTTTTATGTCAAATGCTTACATACTACATTTATTAATATGCACATACATATTAATACAGTATCCTTTGATATACAGTCACGCTTGCGGCCACTGCGGCATGGGCCAGGAGGATTATCACTTCAATTAGCGGCTCCTTAATGACTGCTCGTGAGTTCGGCGACCACAAAGAAATGCCCAAAACAACCCAGAAATTCCCACATGCATCAAAATGATTTTGTACCTCTGCATTTCACAAATTCAGAGATGATAAAGATAGATTCAAATAAAAGAAAAATGTTTTCTCCAGCCTTTCTAATGGTGAAAGTTTCATGTGAAATTAATTTTACTCTCTTTTTCCATTTCAGGGAGCCTCTGTAACGCGGGAAGGTTCGACTTTGAGAGCAAATTGACGCCAAAGAGAAGCGGGAATTTCAAACAAAACAAGTTAGTACTGTCTTGCATTTTGAAAAATTGTTCCGTTTTTAGATATAATTATGGTTAGTGTATATTTATCTTAAAAATACAGGTGTATATTTATATACACAGTATCCACGTATGTATATGCCATGTATGTATATGTGGATGCGTACATGGATTAATTAAGCATAAGGAGTGAAATTATTACAAGGGCGAATCCCCCGAGGGAAAGTCAAAGGTGGGAGATTGAGTGAGGAGGAAATTCTGGTAGCATCTTGTCCCACCTCACATCAAAGGGTTAGCCTAAGAGGATTGTGGCCCCACCCCCATATAAATCAACCCCCAAGAGAAATTGCAAGTTAATCCAATGCATACAAGGGAAAGTTTTTGGGGGGTAAATCAAAATCTTGTCTTCTATTCCATGTGCAATTACCCGGGAAATACGTGAACATAACATGGACTTCCCTTCAACTTCATATGTGCAGCTCTCCCTGTAATTATGAGGAACACAAGGTACGGCGTAGGAGGCGAGACAGGGAGAGACGCATAGAGAGAAGAGAGAGAAAGAGACAGAGAGAGAATGAGAAAGAAAGCGACAGAGAGAGAGAACGAGACAGAGACAGAGAGAGAGAAGAGAGAACAGAAAGAGAAAGAGAGAGAAGAGAGAGAAAGAGAGAGAAGAGAGAGAGAAGAGAGAGAGAAGAGAGAGAGAAG
>JAQGBT010003933.1:0-18027 GCA_034698585.1 Disparrhopalites patrizii | reverse complement strand
ATTTATACATGCAATTATTATTTATTTTTATTTATACATACAATTATTATTTATTTTTATTTATACATACAATTATTATTTATTTTTATTTATACATGCAATTATTATTTATTTTTATTTATACATACAATTATTATTTATTTTTATTTATACATACAATTATTTTTTATTTTTATTTATACATACAATTATTTTTTTTATGTATACATACAATTATTATTTATTTTTATTTATACATACAATTATTATTTTTTTTATTTATACATACTTTTATTTATTTAAGCTGTATATTTAATGGCCGACGAAAAATTTCAGTCCCGCCTTTCCTACAATTTAGCAATACATTTTTAAAAGCAAAATCTTTTTACCGTGACAAAAGATGGCTAATGTGAAAGAAATGAAGACGAAAGCTCGTACTCCCATCATCTTGCCCAAACTGAACACACTCAATTCCACAGGTGAAAACTGAACACGCTCAATTTCACAGATCAATCATCTTAAACACCACAATCCGGTCATTTAAATAGATTGTTCGACATAAATAATCTAATCAAATGCGTATGCAAGTGTACACAAATAAATTAATTGATAATTATACGGCCAGAATGTGTATCCAGTTATCACATTTTCCGAATAAGGCTTCCATATCAATAACAACGTGTAAGCCGGTATTGATACATAATTAAAATCACCTACAATAGAATGGTCCGGAGTCAAACCAGTTTAAGTCCCAAAATTTTGAAAATGTTTTTTTTGTTTCAAATAAACCAGTGTTGGTGTGTTGCCCCTGAATTCTTGCTGGTCATAGTTCAGCCAATCACAGTATACACCCGCCATTAAACATGGTTCGTTGCCAAACCAGCCTAAGTCCATCGCGTGTTCATTGCAAAACCAGCAGGAGTCCGCCCGCCTGTACGCTGAGTGCTTTGCGCAAGCTTAGATATTTTTTTAAATACTTCAAAAAATTTCCTAACGTGTCTGTGAGAATGCAACATAACAAACCACATTTGTTCTCTCCTGAAACCTTTTTGTAAAATGAACCTAAACCGTTTTGCCTCTGAATCATTCATGCATATGTTTGTGATATGAAGTTTCAAGGAATCGAGTTGCATTTGTTAGGAATTTGAAATGCGAAATTGAAGGCAGTAATGTGAACGATAATGCCACAATCTTAATGAACAAGCATGCAGAAATTTTAATTTCGATAAAATCGTTTTTAAACCGTTTTGTCTCCATGCCCTTCAGATGTATCGTTCCATCGAGTACCGTTTAATATGAGAAAGACTAAAGCTGACAATGTTTAACAGGTAAACAACAAGCTGCTATTAACCACAATCAAAGCCTGGAGTTGAGTAGTTAGCAGGAACGTTAATTTTAAGTATGCATATTGGTGTGTACTTGAAATCATTCCGTTTTTCAGTCGATCTTTAAAGAATTCCAGAAATGGATACATTTGATCCTTGTGATTGAACTGACAACTATTAAAAAGTAAGAATTGGGACACAGTAATTGTCACTGCCTTTTGCTGATGCTAAACATTACGTACTTCAACTCCTTCAATTGCGACGCTGTTGATCGTTTGCTAAATAAATGATATGTTTATTTATACTTTAAAATGAAAAACACGCAGTCCTAGTAAGCCATTTCAAGAAGGAATGTCCAGTGAAGAGCAAGTTTTAAGTCATGTTTCTTATCTCAAAGGTCAAAATCCAGTGACCTCTTCATTCATTCCGGACTTGGAAAACAGCTCCATTTTATGCATCTTTTTAGCCCTTCAAAATAGGAATGATCTTCAAAGAATGAGTCAGAGCACGAGGAGAGGCTCTGTGTAAATCTTTGCAAACAAACGCACCTGATCTTATCCAAGAAGGAAATTATTTGTGCCAACCCAAAATTTTCATAAACAAATATTTCCCTGTAAAACAGTAAACATCAGGTGCTATTTGGGAGTTTGGGACATAGAATTTCAAGCAGAATAAATAATTTTATTTCCTTCAATTAATAAAAAGATATGTCGTTCCTATTTATATCTGTGATTCTATTCCTGCCGTTAAGTGTCAGTTCAGAGCCAGCGGAAGTGCTAACAATAAGTTCCGCAGGCCGATTCGTGTCCATCGGTGCATTGTATGATGGGACCAAAAATTCCTTCACCGGAGATCAACTTCTCCTCACAAATGGATCCCAGCAAGTATCCCTCCAAAAATCTGATATCACATTAACGGACACCCGCTTCCAGGTGGTGGATTCCCTGGAGGATAAAGTGAGTCTCCTGGGACTGGAGCCTGCCCTGGTCGTGGACATTGTCTGTGGGAATTTGCATCCCAGCGGGGTTTTCTCCAGCCTGCGAACCCATTTTTTTGAAGGTCCCCAAAGGGAAGGCTGGTTATTCCACGAAATGCACACGATCCAGGAATCAGCCAATTTCTTGACGGACGAAAACCGGGGACTTATCTCCAGTGAGATTCTCCGGAAAACCAGTGCCACCCACATGGTGACGGGAATCCACTATGGCGTCAACATCCTCTTCAAATTCGTGGCCCCTCACTTCCGGAAACGGAGTAAAGGGGAAATCAAGACGGAATTGGAAAGGGAAATTAATGCGAATGCCACCGAGGAGCCCAACTACCTCGTGGAGATGTACAGTGATCTGCGCATGCTCAAAACCCCCATCAACCTCCATGATTCCCTCCAGGTCCTCACAGAGGACTTTCGTCAGGGACTCTCCCGGGTCAATTCCGGGAGGGGGAAGCCCCTCAAATATGTCCTCACCCCCATAACGACCTTGAAATCCCACGGGAAATTCCAGTACTTTAATATCATTGGGGCCCAAAGAATCCCAGATCTCATTTTTCTCCAGTGTATCCGGACATTCGATGAGCTCCTCAAAGTCTACCATGCCATAGAGAATCTCCAGGAACGGATTGACCTTTATGAGACCTGCATCCATCCCACAGACATCAAGACATTCAATAATCTCCGCATCAATTTCAAAAGCCATTTCCTTAACATGCGACTCAACCTTACCAGCTCCTTAACCTCCCTAAAATCCAGTGATGAGAGTCCAGATTCCCTTCTCCAGATAGTGTCCGAGCTCAAAGCCAAATTCAATCTGGAACAAGTCCAAAAGTCCCTGGAGACACTCACAGAATCCATCGAGACGAAAATTGACGTTTTCCAAAACTTCGTCCGTTCCCGGGTATTTTACGTGGGGAAGCACCGGATCTTTGAATCCATTCGCTGGCAGACGATAGAGCACACCTTGTATGTCCTGATTTACGATTCAAATCTAATGAAAAAGGACAGGCGCTCCTGGGAGGTGAACACCCAGTTATTGTTAGGTCCTCTCAACTCCAATTCCAGTCGATTGGCAGTGGTGGATGGGGACATTCACCCGGAAATGTCCAGGGGCTTGAACAGGACCATCATCAGGGAGTACCGACACGGAATGCTCAGTCTTGGAGATGTCAGTGCCGCCTATGAGCCGAACCGGACTAGGAGGAATTGCGATATTGAGGCGGAATCTCTGATATTGTTTCGGAAATTGTACAATGACCTCCGGGAGTCTTCCGCCACCACCATACACATGATGAATGAAACTATTTCCAATTTGATGGGTCACAACGCCCGGAATGACCGGCTCGTGATGGTGGCCAGTGATCAGATTGAGGAAGTCCTGGCGGACTCGTCCCAACCTGAATTGCGCAATATCTCCGAATCCCTTTTGTGTAAGAATAGCAATTTTCATGGAAGTGATTTTTTTACAAAAAGCATATGTACATTTATGTCAAATGCAATTAGTTTAAGAAAGAGCAAATGGTTCACTCATATAATTATTTATTGCCAAGGTATGACATTCGAATCGGTATTCAAATTCAAATCGGAATTGTATTCATATTTTTCAGAATTTTAATCGGAATTATGTTCATATTTTTCATAAATTTTAATCGGAATTATATTCATGTTTTTCAGAATTTTAATCGGAATTAGTATCCATATTTTTGCTAGAAAAAGGTTTTAATTGGAATTTATAATTACAAATACATCCGAAATTCAAATTCGTATTCAAAAGTTGACATTTTGAATCAGATATACTTTATTGATATATTCGAAAATTCCTTCATTACGTCACTAATTCCCGCCTTCGAGCAAGTTTTTTTTTGCAAAATCAAGGTATTGTTACAATAATTTTTTCAATTGGCGGTAATATAACTGTTCGTCCGTAAAAGCATCGACTGTTGCAAAATCAAAGTTGCGGAGTCAATTTATAATTTTCTGTATTGATTTTGCGTAAATTTTAAGCTACAAATTATACCAGATTGCGTTACAAATACATTTTTAAAAGTATTCGAAAAGAATTTTAATACGTTATATTCATATGCGTCTGAGTATTTGAATAAAATTGTATTGGAATTAGAATTTATATTTTAGATATCCGAATTTTAAATTTGCATCCATAATTAGGAAAAACGCGTATTTTAATTCGAATTTTAATAATCCATATTTTTTCGGATGTCATATCTTGGTCAAATGTAAGAAAACTGAAATAATAAAAGTAATTGTGTATTGCAATCGATTTTAGCGACGCTCTTGAATAAACCCAGAGCTAGATTGTTCTCCCGGGAGAATTTCACAGGTACACGCATTTACCAATTTATAACCTGTTTTATTTACAATCTTTCGCTTATTTATATGACCTACAAAGAAAGCGTTTTAAGTGACTGATACAGTATATTCCTATATTTATTATGATATAGGAAAGCACGAAGATTACAGCAGTTCCTCGCCCTCAAACAAAGGAAGTTGCTTCAACTTAATGTACCTTCAGGAGCAAGTTCAATCCGTGGATACGTACGGTACCTGCATCCGTCTATTTCAACTCATGGACTGTGCCGGACACTCTTTGGCCATCTATCCCGGAAGTGACAATGCGACCCTGTCACCCGAATTAGAAGGCGTTCACTCCGTGGGACCCTGTCTATCCAACGAATTTGAAGGGGCCAAATCCCTGGAGATCTCCGGGACCAATCCATCTGGCGAACTAATCCAAAAGAGTGAGCCATCCCCGGACATCCCCGCCATCCCGGACCTCCTTCTATTCGGAGGGATCCAAAACGCGGAGGATTCCTTCCAGCAACTCTGGCATAAGGAAAACCCCATCACCAATTTCAGACAAGGTCCTCAAGGTCGGCTGGAAAATCTCCGGGCCTTCATCAACAACGTGCATTTGCGGGCGGAGGTGCAGCTGGAGGATTTGGGTCTATCCAAGCAGACGAGGGAGGCATTTAATGAATTGGAGAGGAAGGCCGAGGACATTCCGGGATATGCAATTCCCCTCAAATATGGCGGACCTGATGATGAATTGTACAATATTTTCCCTCAGAGCAACGTGAGTGAACGTAGGTGGAAGGCGGAGGTGGATGATGTCCTCCGGAATCAAATTAATGACTATGCTTTGGGCTCAGCCACAATTTACATTAACTTCCTCTACTCCAAGCCAAATTCTTCTCGACCTTACGCATTCACCTATCACATCAGCGTCAATGGCTACAATGACCTGGTCAAGTACGGACTCATTCGTAATTAGGGGAGCATTGGACCAGTTTTATAAATTTAAGTACTAACCATCTGTCAATGTCAATGCATATATCTGTAAATAAATACCTCTTTATATTTTATTTATGCTAAATACTAATTGCAAGTACACGCATTCAAATGGTGCAGGGAAGAAACAAGTCGAAATGGGTGGAATTGAGATTTGTTCATAAAATGTGTGTACTATCTTATTAGTCTTCTGATTCTGATCTGTCCCTTTTTAGTTACGGAAAACTCGTAAGGCATTACTGGGAGCAATTTTTGATCACTACAAATTATGGAATACATCGTTTTTTTTTCACCTGGCAATAGTGCCGAATACGCGTTAAAAGACCTGTGATTGCTTATTATTCGGCAGAGTTGCAGGAAAGCCCTAGTGTTTGAGCACTAGGGATTTGATTTGGATTGTATTTGGATTGATTTGGATTGTAGGGATTTGAACAATTTTTTACACTTATATTTGTGTCCCGTTAGGGTTTTCTGTCCGGAAATGAATTCGTATTTAGGAGATTAGAGCGAATTATGCATGCATCGGTTTATCTTGTTTAGTCGGCTTTACAAATCTCAGAGATATTCAGGCTGGCTGTAGCTCTTCTATGTTGTCATAGCGAACGAATTTATAAAGATTATTAGAAATTAAGAATCTAAAACGGGGAATTTCAATATGCTTGCAATACGAGAGTAATTTCTGATTCTAATAAATCTGAATCAAGCAGACATTTACAATTTAAAATGTTACATTGAAGCCATAATCTTCTATACGAAAATACGAACTGTAAAGTACCGTCATCTGACGATCTGATTTCCTGTTCTGACTTTTTCTGACACTTCTCATTCTGATCTGAGTCTGATTCTCTGATAGCTCTGATATCTGATAATCTGATCTGGTTTTAGTCGTCCTTCAGTCTCATATCACCCGAAGCGGATCTGATAATATTGAGTAAATGGTCTATCTCTAACTTAATATCTGAAAGTCTATAGCCTGAACAATTTTATCCAGATTT
This sequence comes from Disparrhopalites patrizii, assembly GCA_034698585.1. Lineage (NCBI taxonomy): Eukaryota > Metazoa > Arthropoda > Collembola > Symphypleona > Sminthuridae > Disparrhopalites > Disparrhopalites patrizii. The sequence goes on along the minus strand of JAQGBT010003933.1, from coordinate 11,431 downwards.
AGTCCCGAAGTCCCACGTAAAATAGCAAGATAATGGATAAATCTGAAGAGACTTCAGACCAGGAAACACAGTATTTCTTCTTCCTCGCCGAATGCAAAAACGGAGAAAGTGCCATCATTGGAAATCCCATTCCCGTCTCAACAGCCGTGGCACAGCTCTTTCTTAACCCCGCCCAAGCCAATGTTGAGAAGGTTTCTTTCGCCCCAGAGGGAATAGCAATACCGTCAGTACATTCCATTGAGCCCCCAGCAAAAAATGGACTTAATAATCCATCAAATCCTAATGTTTGTCCCATAAGACCCATTGACCCTCCAGCCTTGGACACGATGAACCCCACGACGATCGGGAACTTCATGGAATCTCTCTTCAAGAGAGCGACACCCGTTCCCGCCCTGCGCAGCAGCAGTAATAGTAATGAGAAAAGGGAGGCAAATGGGCAATTCCCGGGCAATTTGCACGTTTGTAACAGCTCTGTTAATCAAAGTACTAAATCCGCCTCCGGCACCATCCGAGACTTTCTCCCATTCAGACCATCCACAACCAGCATTTGTGGCGGACTTTGCCCCGAGAAGATCCCAGGGAGCTTGGGATGCAAAGACATGAAAGACGTCGTTGGGGACGTTGTGGACAGCGGATCCGAAAGTGATTCTGAAGAAGTCTCTCACGATGTGTATCCGGATCAGGAGGATAAGCGGAAAGGTTCATGTGCGGGAGATTCCCAGGATTTCCTTGTGCAAGAATATAGCTCTGATGGTAATCATAAATCATAATCATATTTATTTCCTATTACTGGTCTTCTTTAATTAATATTCCAAAAGAAAATAATTTCGTCAGTGCATAGCCTAATAACATACAAAATCGATAAGATAATGCTAAATAATTATGAATTTCCGGACAATTGCCAATTCCAGAATTGGAAGATGACGAAGAAGAGAAGACTCCCCCGAAAAAGAAATGCCCGTGTAAAGGCCGGGGAAAGACTCGGGCTCAAACCAATTATTATAATGGATTGGGCAGTATGTTTGCTGCGGGCTTGAATGGTCAACGAAATGCGAAGAGAAAGCCTTGAGATTGCCTCCGAATTACGCTGTCACCAAAACATATTTGTTAACCACTTGGGGAAATAAAAATGAAATGTTTTCTATGCGAAATTGTTTCTTTATGCAAATATTTATTTTGGCTCAGCCATTTTCTGGCAGTGAAAGAGCATATTGAGAGCGATGCATTACCGAATATTTTTACTAGAATTCTCGCTCTAAAAAAAGTGGGATGGATTACGTTTCAAAATATTATTTCGCCCTTCTTGGACTGGCTGGTCTTCTGCCAGTTAAAAATGTCTTTACCGGGAACTTCTGGTTCAGTTGTTGGCATGTCAGCACTGTCTACACCGGCTTCTGTATCATTCTTCCCATCATTGTTGTTGGCAAGTACAGAGTCGAAGAGGGTGACAATGCAATCGGTACTTCTCACGGAGTTCTCATCACGATTCTGCACATGAACCACGCTATCCTCAGTTCCTTGATTCGATTAGTGTCTTTGGTCCTGATTCGAGACACCTCGGATTTAATTCGCTACCTCCAATTATGTTTTCAAGGTGGGAAACAGCAACAATCACGGAGAATTCGGATGATCTTTTACTCCCTTCATGCTGCCATCATCATTGGATTCGGTGCATTCAGTCACAGCCTAATCAGAACGGTGAACGCAGAGCTCATCCAGCCCGATCACATCGAAATTGGGCAATTAGCATGGAAATACACTGTAGTTCTGGGCCACGCCATTGTGGGTATCTGCGAATTCGTTCCCATGACTTTCATTGTCGTCTGCGGATCCTCATTGGTTCGGATTCACGCCGAGATTTGCCAAGATGTATCGGCGTTTCTTTTGGGGCTGACTTTGCCCGTGACCGATATCAAAGGCGATTCTTCCGAGACATTGGAAGGGAAAAAATGGATTGCTTTTGGAGACAGATTTGTGAGCATGAGGGAAGCATTTCATAAATTCGAGAAACTGGCCGGATTTTTTGCTCTCCATCTGACACTGTGGAACATCGTAGATGTCATTCATTTATTAAATGTCCTCGGGACTAGCTCTGATCCTTTGGGTAAGCGCAATAGTGTGATGTATGGAGTCAGCGCCACCGCAATTTTGCTTTTACTGGCCCATGTTGGGCATTTCCTGGATTGTGAGGTAAGCGTACTATCTAAGGCTATATCTATATACATTCTTCTTATTATTATTATATGTATATTCTTTGTGCCATTTAATTCGGCAAATGACTGGGAGCCTCCATGCGGATTTCATCCCTTAAAACGGTTAATGGGTTAATTATATTTTTAATTATTTCCAGATCATCCGTAGCAGGGAACTACTCCGAGACGCATTGGGTAGACAGGTGCAGGAAGGAAATGTTTCCATCAAACATATTGTAAGTCATTATAAGTGCATTTAAACATACTATGTACAATAAGTACAAACATTAAACATTACATTCATTATTTTAGAGCCTGAGCTTAATAAATTATTCGTCCACGTGGAAATAAAACGATTTTATTGTTTGACCTTTTAGAAAATTGCATTTCCTTTCAAATCAATTGATCGCTTGATTTTAGTTGTAGTAGAAAGCTTAATATTTAAACCCATTTTGCTGCAGAGACAAACAGCAAAATGGATCCACACCTGGAAATGGAAACTAACAGCCGGGAACACTTTTCAAATTAATTATGGAATGCTTCCCGCAGTACGTTAATCCTGTTTTTAATCATCTCCAATTGTTAACGAAATTGGAGAATTATCATTCATGTTTTCAGGATGTACAGAGCTATAGCTAATTAAGCTAAAATGTGTGATATTGCAGGTTGGGGCAACGGTGCTAACCTACGTCGTGGTTCTTCTCCAGTTTAAACTTTCAGGGATATAATTTGCCTATTACTCTGTCTGCTTTGGGCATTACCATAGGCTGATTTTGACATTAATTTGATCATGAACTTGACTATTTTGGCTATTAATTTAACAATAGTTTGGCTTTGACCAATACATACGCATTTTCCCAAAGTACCATCTTTATATTTTGAAAAGTGAAAGCCGAAATTTTAATAGCATTTAATCACAATTAAGCAGAATTCCTTAGAATTTGTAACTATTTTACTAAAAGCAGCAGCGGAAAGAAGCACAATAAAATTCAAAACGCGTTGCCACTTTTGCTTTAATTCCAAACATCTCTAACTGTGTCCTCATCAATTATTCAACCTTTCATTGAATACGTTTTTGTTCCATATCCAGCAACAGTACTCAGGAGCACTTTGTATGTACATTCCTGGTTAAATTAACAGGTATTATTATTATTAAGTGCTTTATTCAGAGAAACCCAATTGTTATAAACAAACTGGACCGTAAGGTCAAAGCTATCAATAACATTACTGAAAACGTTGTTTAAATTTAAAAATAGAAATTACGCCGAAGGTAGATACTCATCTGACGGTTTCTGAGTCAGGCCCCTGACGATTCTAACAAATTTATTTTGAGTGGTTCACAGGGGCTCAAACCTATTATTTTAATGGATTGGAAAGTATGTTTGCTGCAGGCTTGAATGGTCAACCAAATGGATGGAGAAAGCCTTGAGAATGCATCCGAATTACGTTGTCACCAAAAAATATTTGCTAACTTGTAGGGAAAATGAAAATGACATTTTTTCTGCGCAAAATTGTTTCTTTGCACAAATATCTATTTTGGCTCTTCCAGCAACCATTTTCTGGCAGGGAAAGTACATATTGCAAGTATGCAGGGAAAGTGAACAGGAGAGCTGCATTCCCGAATAATTTTGCTAAACTTCTTGCACTAAAAAACTGATATGGATTACGTTTCAACATTTTATTTTGCCCTTCTTGGATTGACTGGTCTCCTGCCAGTTAAAAATGTCTTTACCGGGAACTTCTGGTTCAGTTGTTGACATGTCAGCACTGTCTACACCGGCTTCTGTATCATTCTTCCCATCATTGTTGTTGGCAAGTACAGAGTCGAAGAGGGTGACAATGCAATCGGTACTTCTCACGGAGTTCTCATCACGATTCTGCACATGAACCACGCTATCCTCAGTTCCTTGATTCGATTAGTGTCTTTGGTCCTGATTCGAGACACCTCGGATTTAATTCGCTACCTCCAATTATGTTTTCAAGGTGGGAAACAGCAACAATCACGGAGAATTCGGATGATCTTTTACTCCCTTCATGCTGCCATCATCATTGGATTCGGTGCATTCAGTCACAGCCTAATCAGAACGGTGAACGCAGAGCTCATCCAGCCCGATCACATCGAAATTGGGCAATTAGCATGGAAATACACTGTAGTTCTGGGCCACGCCATTGTGGGTATCTGCGAATTCGTTCCCATGACTTTCATTGTCGTCTGCGGATCCTCATTGGTTCGGATTCACGCCGAGATTTGCCAAGATGTATCGGCGTTTCTTTTGGGGCTGACTTTGCCCGTGACCGATATCAAAGGCGATTCTTCCGAGACATTGGAAGGGAAAAAATGGATTGCTTTTGGAGACAGATTTGTGAGCATGAGGGAAGGATTTCTTAAATTCGAGAAAATGGCCGGATTTTTTGCTTTGCATTTGACGCTTTGGAGCATTGTTGACGTCATTAATTTTTTAAATGTCCTCGGTGCCAACCCTAATCCTTCGAACCAGCACAGGAGTCTCTCCCTCTCGTACGGAGTCAGCGCTATTGCAATTTTGCTCTTACTGGCCCATGTTGGACATTTTCTGGAGAGTGAGGTGAACTTAACATGCATTCAATTAATTCCCTTCTTTGCTATGTAGTAAGAGCCTTTAAATGTACTTATTCATTTAAATAAATAATATAAAATATATTAACGTATTTTTCTTTAATTATTTTCAGATCAACCACAGCAGAGAGCAACTGCGAGACGCAATAGGTAGGCAAGTCCAGGAAGAAAATGTTTCAAGCAAACAAATTGTAAGTCTTTAAAGCCAAAAAGTTGGAAAAAAATGAAAAATAGTAGCTTAAGGTACTATTGCTATCGATCTAAATAAATGCTAAATAAATGGCCGTGTATACCTATAATCAAAGAACCTTTTACAAAATCGCATGTACTTTAAACTTGATTGTAGTATGAAATTTTAATGGTTAAAAGCGATTTATTATAGAGAAGAACTGCAAAATGGATACACTCCTGGGAATGGAAACTAACAGCCTGGAACACTTTTCAAATTAATTATGGGATGCTGCCAGCAGTAAGTTATTCATGCTTTTTAATCATTGTAAATTGTAACGTATAACTAAATGCGCAGAAAGCACTTCGGTAAATGACATTTGCATTGTTAATAAAATTGCTAATAATCATTCTTTAAAATGGGCAATTATTGCAGGTTGCGGCAACGGTGCTAACGTACGTCGTGGTTCTTCTCCAGTTCAAACTGTCAGGGATGTAATTTGTCTTTTTCATGGTTTAATTGTGTTTAATTGTCAGTTTGGGGGCGCATTTATCGAATTAAATTGTTATACGAAGCCCCACTGGACCATAATTACAGGTTTTTAATAATAAATTCGTGCAGGCAAACACAATACTTCCATATCTGAACATATGTGTATATATGTATGTGCATACAATGGTACTTTTACAGTTGTGTAATACAGAAATAAATAAATTGCTGGTTGAAAAATGCTTGGACGACCTTGACCAATTCTACTCCTGATGAGTGATGAGCAAGTAATTGGCATTCTCCAAAATGATGCAGCAAACAGTGAAAACAATTTTCTTGTCCACATAATAGAAAAAGCCCATCCAAATCTTGAGGGGCTGACAAGAGCGGAGGAAACGCCGGAAATAGTACGATCTGCCCCGAATCCTACTCCAGGAGTTGAGGACGGCGGAGGATCTGGCATGGAATTCCCCCAGCATGGTCAAGGTCGTGCACAAATAGGCCAAGGTTGAGAATGCGACCAAACCCATGACGATGACCACGCCCCCGGACATCCGCACGGTCCCGTAAATGCTTCGGATGCCCATGAGGACAAAGAGGACCTTATGGGCGGGGAAGACGAGGGAGTACACGTGGTTTACCTCATGAATTAGACGCTGTAAGGTCCGGTACAACCTCACGAAATCCCCGACTTTGCTCAATTTTGGGTGCTTTCGCATCCTTGCGCCTCCTGTTTCGTACCTAAATATACATTCATGTGAACCAAAAAGCATTGCAGAAAATTCAAAGAGCAAATTTTGCATAATTTGGTTGTTTTGGCTGATTTTGTCATTAATTTAGCAGTTAATGTCGTTTAGTTTGGCCATCATCTTGATTAATTTTGGCATCAATTTGACTTATTTGGCCATCAATTTAACTAATTTTGTCATCAATATGACTAATTTTGTCATCAATATGACTAATTTGGCCATCAATTTGACCGTTTTGTCCTTAATTTGACTGATTAGGCCAGCAATTTAACCAATTTGCCATTAATTGGACCATTAACTTCGTTTAGTTTGGCCATCATTCTGATTAATTTTGGCATCAATTTGACTGATTTTGTCATCAATTTGACTAATTTTTCCATCAATTTACTTTCGTCATTGATTTTACTAATTTTGTCATCAATTTGACTAATTTTTCCATCAATTTACTTTCGTCATTGATTTTACTAATTTTGTCATCAATTTGACTAATTTTTCCATCAATTTACTTTCGTCATTGATTTTACTAATTTTACTATCAATTTGACTAATTTTGCCTGATTTGGCCATCATTTTGACTATTTTGCCATCAATTTGACTAAATTTGTCATCAATTTGACTAATTTTTCCATCAATTTACTTTCGTCATTGATATGACTAATTTTACTATCAATTTGAATAATTTTGCCTGATTTGGCCATCATTTTGACTATTTTTCCATCAATTTACTTTCGTCATTGATTTTACTAATTTTACTATCAATTTGACTAATTTTGACTGATTTTGTCATCATTTTGACTATTTTGCCATCAATTTGATTAGTTGTGTCATCAATTTGACTAATTTTTTCATCAATTTACTTTTGTCATTGATTTTACTAATTTTTCCATCAATTTGACTAATTTTTCCATCAATTTGACTAATTTTTCCATCAATTTGAATAATTTTGTCATCAATTTGACTATTTTGTCATTAATTTGATTAACTTGACCATTTTGACTGATTTGTCAATCAATTCAACCAATTTGTCAATTAATTTTGTTATTTATATTAACTTGAATAAATCCAACAATTAATGAAATGGAATTCAGTACCTTAATTTGGAGATGAGAACAATGGTATTCCAAATAAAGGCATACAGTGGGATGACGAAAAGGTACATATTTGCCCACATGGAGAACCAATGGTAGGCATGGAAAAGGGCAAAAGGTGCAATTTTCCATACGGCCGCCCTCCGGGGATTTCCTAGCAAGGAGGAAAGCAAGAGGGGTCGATCCGGTCGGCGAAAGATCATTGCGACATTCAGATAGCAAATCAAATGGCCAATGGCCATGATGGATTTCTGGAATTTCTCGCAACCACTCCGCTTCGTTTGACCATTCTTTGTTATTGGCATGATGCAGTATTTTTCTGCGATAACATCGCCATAATAATATGTAGTATTTTGAAAGAATATTCACCCCGAAAAAATGCCAATGTATATCTAAAATCTAGATTTTACCTTGCAAATCCCGGCAGAGATCCAAAAAGTTGTTGTAGAAGGCAGCAAATTCCGTTTTCCTGGACAGCAAACTCACATGGAGCATGACGGGGAATAAGTAGGCCACTGAGACGTATTCCATGTAAATGATGACGGTGGGCATGACCTGATCCGCCACCAGATGAAGGTGGATGCACCGGGAAATGAGGAACATCTCGTAAAGGGTGGATACGAACAAATTAAATCTCCATAATCGAATATTTTTGATGTCCCGGCAAATCCCGATTCTCCCTCGGGATTTGTCCCAGAAGTATGGGGCACTTCCCCATACTACAACCGTGTTTAGGGCGTCCCGGAAATTTTTGAGGCAACTGGAGCTTAGCATGATGCAAAACGGAAAGAACTCTTTAATTCCAGCCCTCTGCATGCATAGCAACAACTGTTCTATCTGTATCTCCTTGAAATGTCTCCGCGAATCAAACGTCCAGGATCGGAGGATGGTTTGTGTCGTAATTCGTCAGGGTATAAATGTCATATTTAATACGCTCGTAATTATCCGGGGAACTCCCTAAAAAAACAATCCAGCATATATAATTTGCGCTTGATTGCTAAATTCGTCCACGGATTTTAATTGCTGATTGGCATTGGCTCAATTAAGGCCTTAACTTTGGGGCAAAAAATAGCATCTTCACTTGGAACACATGCAAGCATATTCAGTCAAAAAAAAATTTGAACATAGAAAAATGTTTCTTTAACGTTAGTTGTAATTGTCCAATTCTGTAAACGAAATTGGCGATAAGTCAGGGACTTTTCGAAAATTGGAAACATATGCGGGAAATTGCTCTTAAAGAGCCCCACAATCGATTCCTTCCAAACGTAAGGCCAATTGGCAGTTGATTGTAATCGTCGTATTTTTCTTAGACGTAGCTAATAATTTCATTTCGTTACGCTCCATGCTGTGATTTCTTAAGTTACCCGCCCATGTCCATCAATTTGGACTCAGGAGAGCCACATCAAAAGAATCATATGTAATTAAAGTCCTATTATTTCCCCAGGATATTGTGAAAGCTCCCTGGAGTGGCACGGTAATTCTCACCCACGGGGGCATGTTGAAATTGAGAGAGAGAAATAAAATGTCCTTCCTGATAGCAACGCTGGATGGATCCAGGGTAATGTCTGTATATAATTGCGAAATGAGAACAAAATGAATTCCCGATGACAGAATGAATGAGGAATTTGGATGGAAGAGGACAAATGTACTCACATATGCACGTGGGAAGCATTATGATTTGTCACAAGCACCTACTTACACAGTTACACACAATACTCATATCAATCATATGTACATGCATGTGTAAATGCGTATTATTATATATTATATCTCAGAAATTATCTCCGATTCAAAGGTCCCACAATTCTCTCTCTGAAAAACACTCCACATGTGCGTGTGAAATGTGCGTGCTTCTGTGTCCAAATTTCTTGTAATAATATCAGTTTCTACTATGTTTATACGGTGCCTCCGTCAGATTATGGGTAGATCCCATTTTTATAGTGCTTGTATAATAACACACATTCAATATTTGGATATTGATGCACATATTATATTCATTCTCTACGTATAGTATTACACTCAAGTTCAAGCCCACGATGGAGGCCAAGCACTTGTGAGACTTGATCCTTTTCCCTGCCAGCTGCATGTAAATTAACGGAGGCTCCTCAAGTGCTTCTTTCCTAAACCGAAGTCGGCCATACGGGCATTTTTTGTAGTCATGAAATACAGGAGAAAAAATTAATAAAAGCGGGTGAATCTCATTCCAAAATAAACTACAGGTGTATCCAGTGCATGTAAAAATATGGACTTAAACCGCTCTGACTCTGTTAGTCAAGCCAATTTCTATTGATTTTTACCCTAATTTCATTACAATTACAAATAATTACAATTCCCAGCTTGTAAAAGTCCCTTATGCGGCCCCAAATTCCCACAATCTCCTCGAAATCTTTAGAAATTGGTGAATCAGAATAATTTTCTACAAAAAAAAAATCAATAAATAAATCTTCTTCATTTATTTTTAAATGCGGAGTGTGTACATATGTACATGTATAGGGAATAGAGAAAAAATAACCGCTTGCACCATCAACCACAAATTGACTCTTCGTTCCCGAATTTTGTACCTTTAATGGGACTCTTTTTGTGTCAAAAAATCCTAGAAATGCATCGTAAATAAATAGGCATAACGACGGGCCAATGGCGTTACGCAAATAAAATTACATAATGTAATCTATACGTCTGGCTTTAGATATGAGGGGCAAGGATATTTCATAGCAATATACATACTGATGTTACTAGCAATAAACGTGCATTTGAATGTAACGTAGCCAAAGGGTAAAGAAAGCATTTGGAAGTCCACTGCGGATCAGGTTGCGTAAGTGAACAAAAGACGAAAAGGCACCCAAAAAAAAACTTGTCCAGGAGGTGAACGAGTTTACAGCGTGCTCAAGTTACACGACTTTATGCATGCTAAATCCACTATCAAAATGCCTGCATGTGTAACTATGCCTTTGATTACACAATGTACATATACAGATATAGTTTGTACATTTGTCCATAAGAATTCGGCAAAACGTCTTTCAATGGCAGTGACTGGATCTCTGTCTATTATATCGTCTCATCTCGGAGTCCAGCTTGCCCTTGCCAGGTGTTTTTATATATAGTTGTATATTTACACACATTTAGCAACTAATTTTCAATTTTCCCCCGTCAAACGAACCTCCTAGACATTGTCATTCCTTCAATCGGAGGGAATTAGACAGTGATCCAAGACACATCTTGGAGCTGTTATGTGATTGACCCAATCCTAATAAGTTGCGTGACAACAATTCCTTTTGCTTATTTTTCCATCACACCCTAATTATTGGGTTCCTCGGCTACTTCAGAATTAAATTATAGATTTTCTACGCAGGGAGTATATTAGTTCTCCATGGGATTTCAGGTGCTAATTTCCTCCTGATTATACAACCTCTGACATCCTTCATTCCATGCATATGAACGGTCTGTCCCCTGCCATTTTTTGTCCACTCCAATTTTTTATTGTTTTAAACTGCCCCATTATTCGATTTTTTGAAAGGGATTTACCTGTATATCTTTAAACATGGAGGGGAATAGCAGAGGAGGAGGAAGAGGTAATAAGGGACGGGGCAGAGGTTACTCTAAGGGTGGACAATTTCAATCGGCTCGTGGTCGAGGAAGTAGTCCCAGTGGAAATATTCCGGGAGGAAGCGCAGATGTTCCAGGTGAGATAATTCATATTTATCCCATTTATTATCTTTCCCCATTTTGTTTTTCATTCATGGAGTGATTTGGAATTTAAGGATCTTGTTGACATTTGTATTTATTATTAGGCATGAGTGCTTCACAGACAGAGGGGGGCAGAAAGACAGAGAGAAAGAGAGAAATATATTGAGAGATAATTCGAAAGGATCAGAGAGAAAGATGAAAAGACAAATATTGAGAGAGAATTCGGGAGGAACAGAGAGACAGACAAATATTGAGAGAGAAAGAGACAAATATTGAGAGAGAAAGAGACAAATATTGAGAGAGAAAGAGACAAATACTGAGAGAGAAAGAGATACAAATACAGAGAAAAAGAGAGGCAAATACTGAAAGAGAATTCAGGAGCAACAGAGAGAGAGAGAGACAAATATTGAGAGAGAAAGAGATAAATACTGAGAGAAAAAGAGACAAATACTGAGAGAAAAAGA
>JAQGBT010003932.1:0-18028 GCA_034698585.1 Disparrhopalites patrizii | reverse complement strand
TATGTGTCAACTGAAATTCATTCAGGTTTGATCATTACAATTATTAGGGATTGACTGGGTGAAGAAATGGGAATCGTTATTTCAAAATTACAAACAGGTAGTGACAATAAAAATATATACATACATACCTATACATGTAAAAATACAATTTATTGGTTTTGTCAGACATTTGACTGGAAATAAAAACAAATTGGTCTTCAAATATCTTCTGCATAATATATACATACATAAGTGTGTACACCAGGAATGAGGAACGCACTTTTTTCCGGATTTTTCAAAACTGCAGATTTTAATTCTATAAAAAACTGTACTATGTTTTTGTTTGCATTATCATTACTAAGCTGTCACGATTCACGACCAACGTTACTTTATACGCTAGATAAAATGAGTTCACCCTAATTTAGTCCTTCATAAAGGTTTGATTGAGATTGGTCTTCACGGGCAGAAATGGCAAATGTATGTGCTGTACAGCTGTTATTCTATTGTGTGATTGTTTAGTTCGTCACGTCAAATTATTAGCCTTGAAAAAACCACCCTATGTAAATTTGTAATCAGCAAGCAAGTAGTAAGTGCAGTACTTTCACAGAATCAGTATTCTTTACAAAATGACAGTGTGTACATACATACACATTTAATATTTTATTCATACACACAATCACACAAGTAAACACAAATACAGTCTAATTTTAAGAACCCGCTGAGACACCGGCCGAAGATTCTGGGACGATGTTAATAATAGAAGAAGAGTTTTCAACTAATTCGGCAATTGAAACCCTACCACGCTGCTTAATAAATTTTGCAAATTTTTGTAACTCCTCTTCAGAGATATAAATGAATTTTCCCCTGTCGTCCATTACACCTATAATACAAAACAAACTCAATCACATGCAAAACCCAAAAGAGTCGCGAATTTAACATTGAATTAGAATTTTTTTAAACTATACCTGTGATTCTACCGTCGGCAACAAGTACGTTCACCCGATCGATTGCATCAGGTACTTTCAAACCAAATTGAGTGGCCAATTCTTCAAATAGGATAACTTTTTTCGCCTATAAATATACACACGGATATAGGAATTAGGATATTAATGTCCAAAAGAAAGACCACTAAAAGGGAAAATACTAACGGTAGACGCTGCTACTTCTAAAAAATAAGTTCATGGAAGAAACTATGGTTTTGAACAAGCTATAATAATTATAAAACTAAACATTGCAGGTAATAAAGGAAGCCATGTATGCATATTTCTCAACTTACTTTTATGTGATCTACAAATTTTTGCAGAAGATTTTCTTCTTCATCAGCATCTGCAACATCACATCCTTCCCCCTCAACAGTAAACTCCATTTTTAATTTATTATATTCCTCTAGTTCCCGTTGGGCTTGCTCTTCCCGTAACCGTTTCTCTTCTTCCAACCTTAAGCGCTCCTTTTCTTCTTCCTGTTCCTCTTGCCTTTCATAAAGATGCAAAAACGTTAAATAATCTTTCAAAGATTCGTTTAGTTATCAAATTATCTAGCAATGGCTACTGGGTATTACTTTCTGCGCTCTTCATCCTTCTTCATGTCACTTTTTTTCTTCTCCTCCCTGGCTCTCTCGTCTGCCTACAATCAAATAAAACCAAAATATCAAGTACTTACAATGACAACCATACAATGACGAAATAATGGACATTTTCACCCTTTACATCTTCTACACAATTACCTCTCGCATGGCCTTCTTCTCTGCTTTCAGCTTAAGCTTTTCCCGCTTTTTAGCACCAATTTTTGGGTCATTAATCATGGCTTCTAATTCAGCATCCGAGTTTTCTGCCTGTGCATCTCCCCGGGCCTGCCCCGCATCTTCTTCATCTGAATCAGCTGGAAAACAATCATCGAAACAAGCCGTAAGCGTGTGTTTACCAAATAAAAATCACAGGGTTCAAACTACAAGCCAACTCAAATTCGACAAAAACATCATAAACATTGAAGCACTCACCTATATTTCTCACAGGTCTTCTTTGATTCCGATTACCCCGGGCAATTACCCTCTCCCTCTGATTGTGAGCAACATTTTCCGGACGCCGTTGCTCCCTCACCTCCTCCTTTTTCTTCGGCTTATTTAATATAAAAGTTAATGCAACAGTTATTAATCCAATTATCCCAGCTAAAACAAAGTAAAAGACGTAGTCTTCCATTTCCCCGTTAATTCCTTTCGCAACAAGAACACCAATACTGTGCGGCAATAACGAATTGTATTTAGTGGAAGAAATCAGGATTTATTATGCACACGCATTAGTTGTATACTTTCACAATTCTACAACAATGTGTTCCTCTATTACATTGCCCTCAGGAATGACTCGTCAGGGTACACGACGAGGTCAAATGCAATTAATTTTGTATGGGAACAGTAACCCTGAATACCATCTAAGTTACAACTAATTCCGTTAAAAAATAAGAGCTTTATAACAAAAATTAATTTAAAAAATGAATGAAATATGATCCAAAAATATAGCAGCAGATGTTTTTGACTTGACCACTTGATGATTTTATGAAGAAAGAACGAAAAAAAATGTCTATGAGAATTTCCAAAGGCTATTCAAATGAGCCCGCCTTTAGAAAGAAGAGCAAGGTAATTTGTCGAGATGTCGCGAGAACAGCAATTGGTCTGTTTCTGTCAGGCATTTGAAGAAGGAATACGTGATATTCTCTTCTGATGATGTGGTACAGCCACTTTTTGCTCATTCTAAAGAGAGAGGAAATTTTGAATTAAAAGGTTGTGATCAGTAGTCATTTCTTTTCTTTTCAAAACTGTGAAAGTTTCATAGTAATTTTTTTTTCTTTCCTGAATTTTCTAAATGTCAAAAAATTTGTAGGAAAAGTTTTGAATGTAAGAAAAATTATAGAAGCAGTTATGAAGTCTTTAGAATATCATTTGTGTGCTTTGCTGGTCATTGTCTGTCTATCATCAGTCCAAGGTTTATACTTCCACATTGGAGAGACAGAAAGAAAATGTTTTATCGAAGAAATCCCGGATGACACAACTGTCATAGGTAAATCAAGCTTTTCTTCTCATTTGCTCCTCGTGTAATAAAATGTGTGCTTACATGTTTAAAGGTGATTAGCTAACATCAGTAGTCAAGAATACTTTAGTGTGATGGAAAACAGGGATTTATATTGTACGGGGATCGATCATGAATCCGGAAACGTGGAATGCCGGGGATTTTATGACAATATGGTGTACCTATACTGGTGCACATAGTGTGGGCATGTTGACATCAGGAGTATAAAACAGGATGGTGACATTTCTGTGGAAATGTATCAGAAAGGGAAGATCGTAAATCTTACCCTTTTTCCATACTGAACGGTTTTGACAGATGAATATTAGTTAAATTCATGGGATATCAAGTTTTGAGAGAATTTTCAGGGTGTGACTTGATTTCCCGGTGGGAAAGTTACAGTCCGTGTGGGTACAAAAACAATGCAGCATGTTGAGGCCGATATCCAGAGCTTGTTGCAAAATATTTCGAGATATACAGGGCATTTTGGGAAGCTATTTGTAATTGAATTGGAATGGAATGGAAGAATTTAAGATTTGATGAGTTCAGTCAAAAGAAATATTGCACTGTTAAATATACATACACGTGGATGAAATTTATTACACATAATTTCCACTGACTCCAATATTAGGCTACAGAAACAATATTTGCCATTTAGCGTTTATTATATCGTAAACGTAGAAAATATGTGCGAATTATGGTTTATGGTAGGGGCTTTAAAGATATAAGATTGTTCAAGCCAATATGATTGGAGAGAGTTTTTGTATTGTATCTGTCCGGATCCGGTGTGCCGACTTTACAAAACAAAATTCCATTCTGGTGTATTGTACTTTGAAATGGTCGTTTTCATGATTTCTGTTGTGGTGTTCAGGTATTTACAAGGTGGAACTTCATGACCCTAAAACTGGCGGATACATGCCCTCCAATCCTAGTATCGGTATGCATGTTGAAGTTCGCGATCCAGATGACAAAACGGTACTGTCCAAGGTATACAGCACAGAGGGCAGATTTACTTTCACGTCGCACACACCAGGAGAGCATGTTATTTGTTTGTACTCGAATTCTACCAAATGGTTCGCCGGCTCTCAGTTGGTAAGGATTTCATATTTTTTAAACTCGGTCGAAGTACGAAAGTGGTGAATACGAGGCTAAATAATTTTTTTTTCTTTAACAGAGAGTGCATTTGGACATTCAAGTTGGAGAGCAGGCGGTTGACTACGCAAATGTTGCTCGCAAAGAGAAACTTACTGAATTGCAATTAAGGATCAGACAGCTTTTGGATCAGGTGGATCAAATCACGAAGGAACAAAATTATCAAAGAGTAAGCCGTTTTATTGTACATACATTATACCATTTCCGTAGTTACATATTACGTATGCTATTGGAGGGGGGGAGGGTTTGGCTTTGTCCAAACATTAAAGAAGCATTAATGTAGTGTGTACCATGGACAAACCAATAATTTCAAATTATTGGATAAGTTATCGACAATATTTCATTCACCTTAATTGATTCAACTCTTGGGCGCAAAATAAAGATATGTGTTGGTAAATTGACCCGCATCAAAGTCCGTAATACTATTTGGTTAAGGACTGAACATAACTGGGGGATCTTTGAATCATTTTTTAGTGAACCTGAACTAAACCGTACAATAAATGTTTACTGAATCAATCAGTTCTTGTCTGGTTGACACCAGATGCTCATGTTTGGGTAACACTTGTCCACACTAACAATGAGACAGCGAGACATGTTACGGCAGATACTATATGCGTACATTGTATGTATTTTATTACGTAGATACACGACACATACATATATTTACATACATATGATACAAATAGGAATGACATCCCCACATTTTAGCAGGTTGTATCTGACACAGAATATTTACGACATGCCTTCACAATAAAGAATATTTACGACATGCTTTCACAATAAAGAAGAAAGTGAGAATTCAAATTAACATAATTATATTTATTATTTGTTTTATGTTACAGTACCGGGAAGAAAGGTTTCGACAAACAAGTGAAAGTACTAACCAACGTGTGTTGTGGTGGTCCATCGCTCAAACTGTTGTTCTTCTGGCAATGGGATACTGGCAAATGCGGCACTTAAAGTCCTTCTTCGAAGCCAAGAAATTAGTGTGATTAATTTAAAGTGCAAGGCCATCCGGTACTATCATCTAAGTCGGCGTCATTTTGACAGCTCAGTGTATTGTTTGTATGGTTGTTTACGTTAAAATGTCTGATGTTATTGCGATTCTGAAACTCCCGATGCCTTTTATCTTGTAACGGCGACATTGCCGGCATCAACCCGATCTACGATTGTATTTGATAAGCTTTGTCAGTTTTAGAATATTCTGGCTGTATGTAACTTTGTAAAACTGATCAAAATTTGCAGTATGGTTAGAACATATTTATGCAGAAAAACATTGATGGGTGATTGGTGTTATTTGGAATAATGCGTGAAAGGTTTTAAAAGTGTGTATATATTGTATTTGTTTCTTCATCTCCATCAAAATCACTACCCCTTTATAACATTTTTTGCGGAAAAAAAAATAAAACTTCGGATGGCCTAAAAGTAAGCAATTTGCATTCCTTTATTGGTGATTCAGAATTCTTATAGTATTATTTGTTGGGCAAATGCATATTTTATCAGTATCGGAATTATTAGAAAGCCATTAAGATAAATGTACGTTCGCATTCTTAACTTTTTAAATGTAGCAAAACAAATTCAACTTATCTGGCAGTGATAAACATTTAATTACTTACGTAACTCATGTTTAACTTGAGTAGTTGACCTTACGCAGTTGCCGCCACTAAAAAAATTGCCACTGAATAATATTTATCTAATTTTGAAAGTATGTTGTATTTGTTTCGTACATCATGTCTTGATAAATAAAATACTTCTGTGTAGTAGCATTTCCACATATGTATTTGTACTATTATCTGTCCATGTTGAGATTTATGCTGTTGCTATTATTTTAGGGTTTGTCGTCATTTCTGTTCCCCATCAATACCGGGTTATGTCCGACCACAGAAACAATAAAGACTGGCTGTACAAGAGAGGAAAAAACATTACTAGTAGTAACCAACAATAATACTAAATGGTTCATACAAATAATGTGGTATCGACGCCGGTTACTTTTATGCTTTTGCACAACAAATTAGCCTACTTTGAACAAACTACGGAGTTTATTCACACCACAACGGTCTAAAAGCACAAACTGTGTTGAAAAAATCATCACGAGTTTCTTCATCCATTATACTCAAGTTTGAGTTTCAAGTAAAAGCTACACTGCATGTACTATCACTTAGACATGTTGACATTTGATAAAGACGTAAAATGATTAGAATGTCACAAAAAAATGAAAGCAAGAAGTTGTTGGTCAGTCAACTGGGTGGTCAGTCAACTTCTTGGCACCCATCGTTCTACATTCCCCAACTGCATTTCTTTACTGACGATATTGTTATTAGGTATAGATATACAGCCTGTTCGTAAAAGCATTGCCTTTTGTGATGGCGAGATTTACTACGCCATTAGCCTTAGTTTTTGCCTTCATGGTATTACTCACGGTTTACAGTGAATCCGTCTCAAGTCAGCGTTCCAAAACCCGGACAAAAGTTTCTTCAGTACGGAAAAAGAAAGTCGCCACCACGCCTGGACCAATAACCACCACGACACTTCCTCCCGGAACTACAACCATATCCATTGAAGAAACAACCAATGATATCCCGGAAACAACTATCATTTCAAGTCAACTAGTGTCAGAGAACGAGGAGTCAACAATCTTGCCACTAGTTTCAGAGCCATTGGATAATATAGTTGCCGACGATGAAAGCATTACTTCTAGCGAAGATGAGATAATTACATCCACAAAAGTCCGAAATAAATTCTTGGGGAGATCAAAATTATTAGCAGCAGCCAACCGAGCGTCCTCTGCCTTAAATTACTGTTACGACGAGTGTGATAAAGATGAATGTACGGCAGTGGATGAGGCTTCTTGTCCAACGGGTGTGGTAAGTTTTGAGCACACGAAAAAGCGAAAACTAGCCAGGGAATGCATTTGTACCAGGGCGATTACATTTTCATGTAGAATTTGCTCGTAAATCTTCTCCATCCCATGAAAGAATACATTCGCCGTGGTTTTTAATACACTACTAATTTACACAGGTGCTAGATAGATGCAACTGTTGTAACGTCTGTGGCGCTGGCGAAGGGAATCGATGCAACGATGACACCGTCAATTTACCTTACAATCCTGATATTGGAATCTGCGGGTCTGGCCTTACATGCAAGTTACGAAGCGATCTTGAGCCCTCGGTGAGCAATCGCTTGAATAACCGGTTCCGTAGCCAATAAATGTGGTGTTAATGTGCATTTTGGTTGTCTGCAAGGATTTGCCCGAAGCACTGTGCGAATGTCGGGACCAGCGGAATGTTTGCGGAAGTGATAATACAACGTACAGTAGCGAGTGCAAGCTGAGAGAAGCAGCACATTTTAACTCCAGCATTGTGGTTACATCATGGTCTCCGTGTGTGTCAGGTCAGGTTTTTATCCAATATTAATGTCAACACGTATGTAATGAAAGTAATAAAGTTAATAAGTATGTAGTAACATTTTTTGTACGTCCAGCACCCTGGATTCCAAGTGAGGTAGAAAACGTCACAGCTTCCTTGGGCGATGAGATAGCACTCAGTTGTGAAGTCCGAGGATATCCTTCCCCGGTAATTTCTTACAGTCCAAAAAAAAAACTATTGTTTATCCAATTAACGGAAGATTAATGACATTAAATCGATCCAATTCATAGGTGGTTCATTGGGAATTCGTACCCATTGAAAACCCCACGGCCGATCCTACAGTTCTTCCAGGTAATAGCCCAAATTAAAAATTTTAGCGTATGTAGAAAATACCACAACATTAATGAAAACCTGAATAAATTACACGTTGCAATAAAAAAAAAATTAAATCCTTTACTTTCACAGGAGACGATTCTTCAGTGGTCGTGGTAATTCGTGGAGGGCCAGATTCAATGATGACCACAAGTTGGATTCAAATAGTTGGTATAACTATTCAGAGGCAGGGGAAATATGTGTGCATTGGGAAAAATTCGGAAGGAGTCGCTAATAGCCAAGGCTATGTATTGGTTTCCAAACGTTGATGTCCAACCGGCAAGGATACGCCCAAGTACTTCAAAAACCATGTGAAGCGGAAATACCAAAACGTAGTTAAACTGCAGCAGTCGACAATGGGGTTTTTGTCTTTTCCAGACATTGCTTTTGTCCTTTGATGTTAATCCTGTGTCATTCCCACGGCACTACGTATTTTATATGTTTTATTAAGTTTTACAAATAATTGTGTACTTTCACTTACTGTAATGACACCAGTCTGCTGTATTAGTAATATTAGCGTCAATAAAAACGTTTGAAGCTTTAAATCCATTGCGTATACGTGTTTCAAAAGCTTTTTTTTTTGAACGAAACAGGTTCAACTTATCAAGGGATGTTACGATTTAAATTAAATACACACTTTTTTGTGGAGAACGAAAATGCAAGTAATATTCCATATTTCTGTTTTATAAAAGAGGCTTTTCCAGAAGTAAAGCATACGACACCACAAACTTGACCAATCCAATGTGGAACCTTCTTATTCTTACAACTTTGACGGTGTGTGAGAATAATATGTGGATTACTATACGAGATCTCCTTGGTGGGAGAAACCGACTACGAATTATCCGGAAGTAGTAAGTCTTGATGTCGTGAGTGATAGCTGATAAGTGTAAGCCGAGGTCACCGTGGATGTGTTTAATAACGCAATATTAATTGGTAGGTGACGCTGTTTTGGCATCTCAGAAGGAACAAAGGGAGCGACATCATGTCATCGAAACGTTTTGATCCCCCGTTAAAAAATATTTTTAAGTTGAGCTGGAGAATACTTTTTGTGGCAGCCATACAATTCCCGGCGACTTCCTCTGCTTTCACACCGAATCCCCCACCAACGTTTCGGATTCACCTGGAAAATGCTAAACTCGTTCGAATAGTGGATAAGAAATTTCTCAGTGTGACCATTGATTCCCATCAACTTGCACTGGGGTGGAAGAGCATCAATTTGACGTATGTACATCAGTAATAACTGACAGGGAAATATAATGATCACATTTCAGCATCTATTACATATTGTGATTGTATATGTTTACAGGAACGAACGTGTTATTGCGCTTACGAGACATCTGTATCCTGCTTTCTTAAGGGTTGGAGGTACTCAAGCAGATGTAATAAAATTTGATCCGTCAGCACCTCCAGGTGCAGTGTTCAGCCGAAATTATTTCTTTTTCTCCGCAGTGACATTCATAATTATTATTCCCAGCATTCCAGAGTAACAAATATTTACATGCACGTATATTTATATATTTTTGTTATCAATTACTTTTTAGTCAGTCCCCAGAACATCCATTCCAATATGCCTGTGAATTCCTGCGAAGAATCTGCAAGGTATCGTAATTTCCAGCCGAATGAAGTCGTATTGGTACCAGGTGAATACCTCACTGTGTTTGTCTTAATCTCGGAATATTCTGAAGTAATTTTCACAAAAGTTAATGCATTTTTCAATGTCACAGCAAAGGATTTCATTACACTTGGGAACTTTGTCTCCGAAACGGAACTAGACTTAATTTACGACCTAAACGTGCTAATCCGATCGGCTGGCGAAGATCGCTGGAATAGTACAAATGCACAGGCTTTGATGAAATTTTTTGTCTCTCAAAAAGTCAGAGTGGCTGGGTGGGAATTGGGAAATGGTACGGTACACTACCCCTTTATGGGGGTGCATAAATTAAAATTAAATAATTAATTAAAATTCACCAGCAATACGATTTTACTGAACGGCTGTAATCATTTCCAATGTTTTAGAACCAAATCATTTTCGCCATGTATTCAATGTGACGTTGGAGTCCCCCAAACTTGCCGAAGATTTTTTGGTATTAAAAAACTTAACACGTCAATTTCCTTCCTTCGACAAGGCCCTCATTATAGGTCCGGATGTTACCAGACCAGTGGACAGACCAACTCTGAGGTATCTCCGGGGTTTTCTGCGATATGGAGGTGGGAAAGCGGTAGATAAAGTGACTTTCCATCAGTAAGAGCTTGACCTCCAATTTAATGGACATAAAAGCTAACTTAATTTCTTACTTTGTCAACGATTTGATATTTTTGTTTCAATATAAAATGCTTAGATATTACTTTGACGGGCGAACAGCGACGCCACAGGATTTTATTAATACAACAATAATGAATATTCTTCACAAAGAAATCCGACGCACTGCTCGCTCGGTTAAGAAATTCGCCCCTGGAAAACCACTGTGGTTAGGTGAGTGGGAGAAATTTGTAAAATATTTTTTTCTGAATTAAATACTATATATTGGCGTTAGTAGATACTTAATCCTCCTGGTGAGTATTAACAGAACACCGAATTGATTTATTGAAATCAGGAGAAACCAGTTCTGGTTGGGGTGGTGGATGCGAGGATATTTCGGATCGTTTCGCGGCTTCCTTTCTGTGGCTGGACAAATTAGGGGTGGCAGCACAAAGTGGCGTAGAAGCTGTCTTCAAGCAAACACTTATAGGTGGTGCTTATGGTCTCCTTCGCTTACCTGACGCTTCGCCTACTCCAGTTCGTTTTTTCCCTCATAAATACATAACAATGACTTGAAATGTTTTTACACAATTGTACCTCAAAAGCCGTCAGGCAAGCAAAATAATATTTTGGAGGTTTAAGCATTTCTCACAAGAAAAATGTTTCTGTTATGTATCCACATTTTATGAAGTATAATAAGCAAGGACAAAAAGGAGTTGCTACTGCTAATGGTGAAAACGATTTTTTTTTTCAGGATTATTTTATATCCATTCTTTACAAGCGCCTGGTGGGAAATCGTGTTCTCAATAATCTTTTGTCGATGCCTATGCCTGCAATTTATCATGATACAGTCCCTGCAGGTTGTCGACTGTACTTCCATTGCACATCGCAGGTGGACGGATCAAGTGAGCAGTGTATTGAATCGTAATCTATCCATTTTGGCAATGTTGTAAAGAAAATGCAATGCAGTTAAAAGACTGTTATATTTGTGTTAAAATGGATTTTATTTGGATGCATTTTAGTAACTATATTCGGGATGAATGTGGATGATTCAGATGTTCTCATGGAAGTGGTAGCAAAAGGTGGGAATGTAATTCAAGAATATTTGCTTCAAGCGCCAGACCTAACGTCCAGGTACATGTGTTTCTATAAACATGTTTGTTATTTTGGTGTAATGATTTTAAAAATATATCATGGCCATGGGGGAAACAATCTTGCAGGTTCTTGTACTTAAATGGCGTAAGACTCACTTTGGGGCCGAATAACACTTTGCCAGTGATGAAGCCCACCATCAAGATTTCATCATTTGTCATTCCCAAATTATCCCTAGGCTTTTGGGTTATACCCAACGCCGATATACCAAGCCATGCCTGTCGGGAAAGTTTTGGAACCACAGAAAATTCATTCTAAGTTAAAATAGAATTTGATATTCTTGGATGAACTTTATCAATTAGCTGGAAAGGTGAAGTAAGTGAATGCTCAATGTATTACCATTAGACGAGTAAATAAAATATTTCAAAACAAATTCTCAAAAATCAATTACATGTTTAAAACTTCACCGGTGAACTCCCGTCTTACCAACACATGGTATCCGAGTGAATTGTAATTTGTAATAACGGTATTAATAAAACAACAAACAATACAAATATTTGACAAACTAAACCCCTGGTCCTCATGACCCCAGATCTCGTTTAATAAGCCATGGTTACCAGTCCTTTGGTCTCATCAAATTCCAGCTCTAACTTCAGGGTTCGGTCCGAGAAATTTGGGGTTTCAACCACAGCTTTACCTAGTACTATCTCCCCTCTCTGAAATTCAATGTCGTACTCATAGTCGTATTTGAAATCGTAAATGCCATCGGTGAAGGGATTAAAATCCGTGTTTTTTATTTCCAGCATGGAGTAGTATTTTGTCCCATCTAAAGATACAATTTCCGCTGTACCAAACGTTTCAACGGACATGGACTGAGTGTCAAAGGTAGAATTGGTTTTCCTGGTAAAACATATTTAGACGTAGTTTAGTTGCTCAACCATTCTATAAATCATATTGTACGTACTATGCATAAACTACATATAATCATTACACGTAACGACGTAACACGTATAAGAGTTGTAACACGTATATGAGTGTCTGATATTGGTATATAAGAGTTAAAAGAATATATTCCACGTCGTATCCTGAAGAAAAAATCCTTAAATAATAATATATAGAAATATATATAAAATAATATAGAATACATAATTACTCAGCTACTTACTTCCAGGCTCGTCTAGTCAGAATTTCGACGGCATCAAACAAATAAATTAAGCCCATCTGCAAGAATAATGGTTTAAATTGTGTGCCAAAAACCAAAATTTGCACAAACTAGAATCGATGACTACATGTTTTTATTACCCTAAAATTATTATCTACTTTGTGTGCAAACTTACGGAAACGACGATTATCCACACAACTGACACTATCAAAATGCTTCCATACAAATTGACGATGCTTTTTTCTGTTTCGTAACAGCCACTCGCGAAGGCCTCAGACGGCTTTAAGAAATCTGTTGGCTCCCGCTCTTCAGATGATTTCTATTGACGAGGGAAATATAGAAAGAGCACCATTATTATTTCCAGCCTATGGTTATAGACACAGACGCTAATTAAATTATTATGATAGGTCTTCCTAACTTGCTACAATACATTGCTACAGACCTACAATTAGCGAAATACCTCTTTTAAACAAGATATAGGTATATGTCCACCGGTGGTTGGAGATGCCATCAATACCTTCGCCCATTCTAAGGGCTTGTCTAAACCGCAGCATTGGAGCTAAAAAAAATCATTAGTAGATATAGGTACTTAATTATAATATGTAAATGTACATACATATTTTTGCATTTTATTTCCATTTCCGTTAATTTACTGTAAGTTGCTTCAATAAACCCCTTGTTTCTGTTGAGCTGAAGGAGTTATGTTGTTATGTAGTATTTTCTTATCCTAACCTCCTGACCTATGCATGTATGCATTATGCATGTAATTATGTATTTACTTACGTCTTCTTGCGTGCCTTTCCACCAATTAGAAATACCATAAATGGTAACTTCTGACATTTCATCCTTCATCCGACTTCTCAGAGTTGTACTTTCCTCACAAAATCTATAAATGATTTTGACAAAAGCAAAGAGTAGAAAACTGCTTTGTAGCTTTAAGCCCACTACTGCCTGTAAGAAGAAACCTTGGATTAATTATTTATTTTGGGTACGAACCAATTTATGGAAGAAAAATGGAAACAAATAGAAGAAATGAAGAGAAAAACGTACGATTTGGTACGTATATGTTTTGAAGGATTTCCACATTAGAAATACAAGCCCTGCAGTCTGTACGGGCACGAAAACAACCAAACACATGATGGCAACGAATGGAACACCGACCAAATATTTGTGGTAATGCTCTGTCTGGTATATTGTGCAGTTGTTGGAAACGATCCCTTGGAAAATTGGCTTCTTAACAGCGGATTTGGAATAATATCCCGGCATACAAAAGATGACAGTCAGCGCCCTCACACTAAATGTCCTGGAGTTATTGTAGTACAGACTATGGTACATGTAACCAACAGCGACGGTAACCAACTGGAAAGTGAATTTTAAAAAATGACTAAGCTATAGTTCAAATATGAATTTCCATCAATATTTTGGGATAAAAAGTCAAGCGTACCACAATTGATAGCATCAAACTAAAGCAAATGCAGAAGGTTAATTTGGGATGAGCCTGGAGATAATACTGTACTTCAGCAGGAAGGATGATACAATCGCAGGAAAATAACGTGTCAATAAACCAGTTTAATGTGCACTTTCGTATCTTTGGGGCTTTGGATTTGTAATTGCTGTGGTATTCAACGTAAACTGGTTCCTTTACGGCATTACTAGATTCCACGCTTCCAACATGAAATGATTTTCTTCTACTTCCCCTGCTTTTGAGGGCATTAATTCTTTTTTTGGACGAATTACGGGAATGAATGACTATGGGTTTAGTGACATGTCCATGTTCGTGTGGTGGCACTCCAGTCTCGTCGCCTTTGGACGCCTCAATGGCTTTGGGTTTCGAACTTGGTCCAGGTTCCGTACTTTCCCCCGGCCCCGGCATTCTCTTTATTTGCTCTCCCCCCGACTAGGTGATTAGAAACAGTCAGGAAGAAGATTTCCAGTTGAATTTGGAATAAATATACTGAAGGCGGAGAGGACAGTGCAGTGTTTCACAATTCACAACAAATCAGTAAATGCTCCGTAGATTCGCTTTCTCGATATGATCACTTCTGTAATAAGGATTATACGTGTGTAAATGTAAAATAATGTATGTTGGATATTGACTATTGACATGTGCTAGAAGCAGAAGTCTCTATTTTGTAGAACACATAGATGAAGCACTCACGTCCCCCCCCCCCACTTTTACGAAGTGGGAAATGTAATGATTGAGAATTGAGAAGTACCCGAAGTAGATGATAAAAGAGTAGGACTTTATTAACGCAGTAGCAAGCAGCAATGAGTTAGTAGAACTTAAGAGTCATTTGTATCACAAATTGACAAGCAATAATGAATTAATGAGAGTTAGTTAGTTGGTAGGTAGTACTCTAGTTAGTTACTAGTCCACTAGGCCACTAGTAGCATGTAATAAGTAATAACTATAGCATTAGTATAAGAAGCCTAGTATATATTATATTATTATGTCATTGTGTATGATGCAAGGTGCAAATAATGTCATGTAATAAATAATAATGTAAGCAAATAATGTCATGTAACAACAATAATTATTTATTTATTGGACTAATAAAATCATTAATATTGTAATTATTACCATTAATATTTTTAATATTTTACTGTCAACGTTGTCAATGAATGCTGAAGTTAATAGTCTCTTCCACTTGCACTTTCCTTTGGTTATTTCCACTTGCACTTTTGGTTATTTTTCCTTTTCAGAAATGAACGAATGAAGAATGCGTGATGCGTGTGTGTCTGTGTGGTATCAAATACCATCAATAGCAATCCAATTTATTTTTTAATTAATGTACTGATACTGAGTGTACTGAGACCAAATTTTCAAGTTTTATGGACTTCTCCATTTGCTGTATATGTACTTTTATTTTACCGTAGCTTCTGTTTCAGATGGATTTTTGTTAAAATTTTTTACCGGAACATTATGATTAATAATATTAACTAGTTATTACTCTAGGTTTTCGTAAATTATTACAAGTTCGTGACAAAAGAAAAAAGGAAAATCATTCCCATTTTCATTCAGGTACATGCACTTCATTGCAAACTTTGGTATATTTATTAAACTTTATTAAATTATTATTAGTTTATTGGATCACATAAATTCATATTGTGATTACAATAGTAAACTCTGATTGCATTTTAGTACGTACACCTAATACACATTAGTTTGAACAGTTATTTATGTTAATTTTAGGGGTGTGTTCAGCCTACACATCTTTGTCGTCCTGTGTACAACAGCGAGTGATGCAGTCTGTCCTAGCTCCTAGCAGCAAAGCAGCTAGGAGTATCCCGAGTTGACCTGTACCATTAATCAGAATGTCAGCACCGAAGATTCGGAATTGTCCACCGATTTTGGATCTCCCGGACAACAGTGCGTACGAGCACACTATTAAAAATCCAAGCTATCCCAAATTCAACGAAAACGAGGAGATCCCTCACGAAGAGGCGGCCAAAGTTCGAATGCGACTTGAATTTCGAAAGAAGTTAAACTCTTTGACGATCCCACATCATCCTGAGCAGGAATACTGCCAAGACTGCAAAACCTTACCGAGTTCTCCTGAGGCTGTTCATTCAAGTATTGTGAGCGTTCGAAAAACGTCCACCACATCAACTCAGGGGGCAAAACCGAAAGTATTACACAAGAGCACCATTGGGCATGAAGTCCGTAGCTATGGGATCAGTTCAGAGTCGGCAGAATATCTCAAAGCTCATCCAGAGGTACGAGAAAGTTATATAAGTCCCCAGAGGATTCCCCACTATGATTTGGGAAACGTGATGGCTGCCTTCACCAACCTACATGTCGCTCATGAAATTGCAATTAACCACTGCTATCGGTTGGAAAAAGTGAAGCCTGGATTTAAAATTCCAGACAGAGTGAAGGACATCAACGACAGTTTCAAACAAATCCTTTGGGATAAATTGGAGCGAGAAGTCCAATCAGATAATACAAACTACGGCCAGGTGCTAGCTGTAATTGAAGACCTGAAGCAACTCCTATTTTCTTTGATGATGCCTCACAATTACGAACTCCGAGATCAGGTCAACGAGGTGTTGGACCTACGGAGGCTGGAAGCAGAAACGAAAAAAAATCCTTTTGATTACCACTGTTACTTACCCTATATTTTGGAAGTGCTTGGGAAGATTTGCTGTCCCTCCAGAGACGCACAAATTAAAGCTGTACAACAGACTGAGAATCCGGTGGAGCAAATTCAGGGAATCTACGAGTTGATGGCAGACATGCAAGATGATATTAGCAACTTCTTCATAAGTCTCTTCCGTCCCACTATCGTCAAGGGTTCCATTGAGAATGAGCGAAAAAAATTTGCGGATTACTTGGAGTTGGAATATCGACTCCGGGAGGATGGACTTCGTGCAACCAGAGCTTGGCTTATGGGACATCGCATGGGAGTTCGAGACACTTCAACGATTGTCGCAAAGGCTTTTGGTGAGGTTTTGGGCTGGTCTTACCAACATTCCTGGCCTGAGACTCTTCTTGAAGATTTTAGTCGTCTACAAAAACTACAAAAGTCTCTTTCAAGAATAGGGATCATAGGAGCCGTGGTTATGGAGCTGGGTAGAATTGGCCATAGAATTGTAAAAACTCCGCCTGCCAAGCTAAGCCACGTATTTGGACGATATTTAAAAGCCTTGATTCCGGATGAGGAAGGTGGGGTGAGTGAAGCGAAATTGAGAGAGAGCTTGGAGACGGCTGCAGAGAAAGCTGTGGAAGTCATGAATAAAGTCGTTTTTAAGTATTTAAGCCGCCCTATGACACCTAAAGAGGAGAACGAAACACGGGATGCGGTCCTTAGCGTTGTCTCTCCAGAGCATAATTTTCGGCATCTAATTCACAGACGAACCATTGACTATGCTGAGGAAGTGATTTTGGCTGGGAAAGATTACCACACACCTGTCCCCTCCACCCTTTCAGCTGTAATGTATGAAACGGCCATTCTTGTCAATGAATTCTATCGTGTAGTCCTCTACAACCGGGCTTGTTTCGATGAATTGTACACGGATATCGTGACGGAAAAGAATTGTGTCCCACTCTTCCCGGATCAGAACGATTGGAATTGGGACGCCACTTTGCTGGATACGTTGCGCAAGCTCAGGAGTAGAATTGCAACTCCCGATGAAGCTGTCCTGCTTCAAGAGTCTTTCTTGTTGGATAAAAACCAGGACGGTTTCGCACTTCCAGATGAGGAGGAAGAAACTGAAAGGATTCGGCGAGTCAGTAGTAGAATGTACTATGGCAGGGATGTCCTGCCTCCAGACAACCCCAATGATGGAGGAGCTCTCCCCGAGATACCGTCCTACAAACGTACCAAATCTATGGATGTTCTCGATCGGTACAAACTTACTTCGCAGAACTCCCTACAAAACAAGAGCAAGGAGGGTAGGAGCTGTCATGATTATAGTAGCCAACAGGAAGACCAACTGCAACAAAATCAAAAGTTGCTTTTCAACAGATTCTGCAACAAGTGTAAATGTAATCCTATTGAGAAGAAAAATTAGTCATTCTTTGTCTGCTCTCTATAGTGTCGGGGTCCATCTTCCTTATCGGTATTCAAAATTGTTTACGTTTTAATGATTTACGGGTTATTTTCAAATG
>JAQGBT010003931.1:0-18033 GCA_034698585.1 Disparrhopalites patrizii | reverse complement strand
ACTTTCAATTAAATCAATCATTTAACTTTCAATTAAATCAATCATTTAACTTTCAATTAAATCAATCATTTAACTTTTAATTAAATAAATCTAACTCACTCTTGAGGTTGCAAATAACGGGTGTAAATTTTAAGGGTGTGTCCGTGGTTTTCCAGAAGCCGCGGACATCATCATAGTGCTTGATGATGTCATCAAATGTCATCCCTACGAGTGCCTCATCCGTGAGTGTGGACCAGTCCCTCACACAGAATTTCTCCATGGTGGGAAGGGTGGTACAAACGGATTTAAAATTGTCGTCGTTCCCAAAATTCCCACAATAATTTAAATTCAGCTCAGTCAGTTGCGGAACAATGTTCGTGAGATGGTTGAACCACACTTTATTCATGCGCTGATCCACCCTAGAGATGATGTTGTTACTGGAACTGATGTCCAATTTCCGGATTTTACTCTTATTTCCAAAATTCTCCAGGGGTTTGGCCAGCGTGGAGAATGTGAGCCAAGCCGTGTCCGAACACTGGAATTCCTCCAGGCTCTTCAAATACGGTAGGAACTCCAAGGTATGGAAATTCCCTTTTTTCCCCGAAATATTGAGTACCCGGAGCTTGGGAAGTTTGGTACTGGACTCGAATGCCTTTTCTGAAATCACCGTGTTGTCCAGGTAAAGCTCTTCCAGGTTCAAGCCTTTCTTTTCCACGAAAAACGCCACGGCCTCATCCGTCAACTTACAATTGGAGAGCCGAATACCGGATAAACTACCAAGTTTGTCCGCCTTCGCCAACGTCTTCAAGTCTTCGTTGTTCAGATTGCTCCCACTGAAGTCGAGGAACTTGAAATTGCCAGAATAGCCAAAGCGACTCGTGTAATTCTGGATGGGCTCAATGGACCACCGAGGCTTGAGTCGACTCAGGGTATCCTCATGATCTTCCGGGCCGCAGGTGAGGGCTAATTTGTGGATGGAACCCCCGCACCATTTCAAGAGGCTCCAGAGGGCGTTGTCCGTGAGGAAGTAACTCTTGTCAATAGTCAATTCATGGAGCTTCACAAAAGTCCCATTCCTGAAGTGAATCCCATAATATTTCTTAATCATTTCTGAATTGAAGGAGTACATTTCCGCCGTCCACGTGACGAGGAAGTGCTCCAAATTGGGACATCTGGACAGAATCTCTACCAAGGCAGACAAGGTCATGGATGAATTCCTAATTTCCAAGTAACTCATAGTTTTCCCATGCTTCGACCAGAATTCTTGTTGCATGGGATCAGTAAAATCAAACACTACCGAGGCAAATATTCGGAATTGGGTCCAGACGTACAGACTTTTGTTAAACACCGTCATCCCTTCCAAATTCCGACGCAAAATGATGACACCTTCTCGCTTCAATGACGTCTCTGTGGATATGATCTCGTACCACTTCTTGCATGTGTTCCGAATAGCTAGCAATTCATTCCAACTTAAGTTGTTAAATATTTTCATCAGAAACTGGAAAATTTAACGTTCAAGTATCATACAATGTATTTTCTAGTCAATACAATGTACTTTCAAACGCATCCATCTCCAATCCTGACACCTCTGGCTGTAGTGACGCAAGGAAGACTTGCAATTTGCAATTAAAATTTGCACATGCAATGATTTTCCAAAATTGCCATTGCTCAGCTTTTAGCACATTACGTGGGAGTTGTGCGAGTTTAAAGGAATCAAAATGCACCAATGAAATTGCTCCCTTACGAGGCTATTATACATACGTATGTATTGCTATGTATCGAGGCATTAAGATACCGCAATACATAACAGATTCAGAAATCCAAATTCAGAAAACTCTTCTACATAATCTTAATATGCCGTATGTTTCCCTGAAAACGCAACCGGCCCAACTGCTTATAACTTCTCTACAACAGGGAGTAGACATGGGATCACTTGCTTGTTGGAATCCTAAGAAGTTAAGCTTTCAGAATTGATAAGTATTTTGATTCCAAATCTTTCCGTTTAAAAATTACGTGATGTGGAACGCGTGAAAAAAATCACATGTTAACATATGGGGGTTAACAAATCAAAAACATACCGTTAATGCGAATAGTTAAAACTTATTGTAGTACTTATACATTTACGTTTGCTTATTTCTGATTGAAAAGCAAAATTTTACAGAGTAAAACTTCCGGATGGAAGTTCAATTTTGCGGCTCGTAAAAAGTTTGAACAAGAAGGATCAGTGAAAAACTGGAAGAACAATTGAAATATTCATTTAGATTCCAAAAATATGGGAAAAATTAACATTAAAGAAAAATTAAATTAAAATTAAAATTAAAAAAAGAAAGTCCTCGAATGCACTGTAATGTCATTAACGGTATGTTTTTGATTTGTTAACCCCCATATGTTAACATGTGATTTTTTTCACGCATTCCACATCATGTAATTTTTAAACGGAAAGATTTGGAATCAAAATCTTATTAATTCTGAAAGCTTGACTTCGGAGCATTCCAACAAGCAAGTGAGCACATGTCTACGCCTAGTTGTAGAGAAGTTATAAGCAGTTGAGCCGGTTGCGTTTTCCGGGAAACATACGGTAAGTATAACCTTGTTATGGCTATGAAGTTAACGATCAGATGAGTATCTGGAATCGTTTGCTGAACTCGCATATAAGAAAGATGAATTGAACCCAAATAAGGTCTTCTTTGCCTTACTTTCTCTTTGAGAAGGACGGAAAAGGTGCTGGTATGATGTCCGTTGTCATGATGAGAAACAGATAGTCGGAATCGGGATTTTTTCCGGGCCTTTCGAGAAGTTCGGGACTTGACTTCGGATGCCTTATTTGTGCTCCCCTCCCCTTTAAGGACGGAAGCGGAGCTGGTGGTGAAATTGGGCCCGTTGGGAGCCACATCCGCTGTCCTACTTGTGGATAGAATCCCCGCTTTGGACGTCTTTCGATTGGCTGACTGAGCTTTGTTCTTAATAGATCGATTCCTACTGGCCGATGTGGATGACATGTAGCTGGGAGATGTGGGCCTTATCACGGCTTGGTAGGTATAAGACACCTTGGACAAATTCCTTCTATTCAACGTGGCTGGCTTCAATTTGGTTTTGGAATTGAGCTGTGTCAAACTTCCGAGGGGATCCTCTTGCCGAGGGGCTGATGTTGCCAAGGGTTTAGATGTGGACAATTCTGACACGCCACTATTGGTTTCCTTCCCATTTGGTTGCACCCCCGCTGGTGTTAGTATCCGTTCCTGCGTTCCTGTGGGCGGAATTTTATTGATGCCAAACGTAGTATCCCATGTGGTTGTGGAGGATTTAATTTTAGGTGGTTGTGATTTGAGCTGGTCCGGAATTGGACGTAAATGCATTGTATGATCATCTTGGGTGGTAAAACTGGTGGGTCCCAGGTTAAACTGTACTCTGTTTTTACTCTGACGCTCACGAACATGATTGGTCAGGGACCGACCACCAGCTCCATTTACCATCATCTTGGCATGTGACACTTTTGCTCCCTCTTTCCTTCCCAAAAATATTCATGGGGTTTGCATGTATTTTCGTTGGCGATCGAGAACAAAAATAATTTTGAAAAACTTTCCGATTTCCGATGATGTACATTATTATTTGTGTAGACTATACTTTGCAATTTCGAAGTTAATTTTTCACTTTCCTCAACAACCTCTCTGCATTTCAATTTCAAGATTTAGCAGGAGTTAATGCTTTTATTTTGGTCTCAAGATCGAAGAGTCGCCTGGTTCGACTCACGTGTCACGTCTCAGCTCGGATCGGACTGATGATTCATGCTATTATCATGAATCATGATTCACATCACTCACAATGTCACAATAATATCTACATTCACGATATGTACATATAACGATCACGATACAACGATGATACGTATTGTACAATTTATTATATGTCTCAACATAATTGCTTTGGATGGTAAGATTAACGCTACTAGGAGTGAAGAAATTTTATTCACGACTGCTTTTATGCTAACTGCTACCTATATGCTAGTCAGCCTATGCTAGCTATATGTAAAAATAGCTGTAGCCAAAGAACATAGTAATGATAGCAATTAGTAATCGTAATCGTAAACAGTAATCGTAATCAGCCATTATTGGCGTGATAATAAAAATAGGAATTTATTATTAAAATAAAAATTAACAGTATGTACATATCATATTTTCGTTCCCCTGAAATGTAATGGTTCGATTTTGAGTTGTTCTGCTCATATTGGAAATAGATACAAGATGTTTGTTATTGTTCACATCATGATTCATGATTGAACGATTGAAGATTGAACCTCTTCCTCTATAAGACACTTTGGGAGGTTGTCCTAAAAAAAATGGGGTATTGGTGCCCCTTGCTCCCAGCTACCACCGACTTTCCCAGGCTGTATTTTCCCTGCAGGGTCGTCAATAATGTATCTGGTGTTTATTCCCTTCCTCGAAAGTACTTCTTATCAAATACCTGTCTACGTTCTAATTTTCTAATCCTCGAACCTCTTCCGCAAGACAAAATGACATCGGGAACTGATGACTGATAGAATGCTAATCGCTATCACCATACAAGTATATTTAGGCTACTCTTCGAATCCTTTATCAAATTGTCGAAGTTTCGTCAACCCGTTATTTCCAAATTCTGATTCCAAGGGTTTTTGCGATGAAACGGTAATACAATAATGAACAATGCGATTTGCCAATAAAATTCTGATTAATTGTGATGCGGCTATTTCAAAAGAGTTCACTTTTATTTTGTCTAATTAACTAATTACCTCACCTTTATTATGTTTAATGCATACTTGGTTAACTCCTAGTCGCGCTAATGCGGTCCTTTTAATCCATATGTTTTATTGCTTTATGTATGTTCAATGTTCACTACGCATAAAAAATATTACACGTGCGTCTCAAAAACTACAACGAAAACAGTAACGACAACGTCTCATCAAAGTCGGACAACGCAAAGATTTGTCAAGTAAAAAAATACTAAAAAGGTCCAATAGTCCAATCCTGTTCCTGAAGCTAAATCAACACGAAATATTGTATAAACGTAATGTGTATTATACACACGGATAGTATGAAAATGATCATATCATGACAAGCTTTCAGAATCGTTTCAGTTGTTTCCCGGGAAAACCTGGTTGCTGCTGCCGCGAAAATTTCAAGAAATAGTGCTGATACAACACAATATGTACAACAACAGTCCCAACCCACACTTGTAATGTTGTAATACATACTAAGCACATTTCCCCTTCCATTCTGCCACAACCAATTCTCCTTCCCTGGATAAAAAAAATTACACATAATCCCAGAGCCATGGAAAAACACAGTGAATCCAAGTTCATACCGTCCTTCCCCAATAAATCCGAATATGGACCCAGCCTCCTCCGCTATGCCAAACCCATGTTTTTGCCGGAAGACCTCCTGGGCGTGGACGCGAAATTGTTGGGAAAACCTCCGGTAAGCAAAAATTATAACTAATATGAGCAAATCACTCTTTAAATGTGGCAACAGATGATATAATGTATAGTATACATATATATTTATTAATTGTGTTTTGCATGTGCCCAGGAGGACGGGCGAAAGACGGAGAAAGTGCTGGAGCACTATTTGAAACACCGGCGAAAGATCAAGGCAGAAGGGAGCAAGGAGGGGGTCATTCTGAGGCAAGTTTGTCTGGAAGAGACATCCCATGTCCCCACCAATGCCGTACTCGAGAAAATCCATTCACCCAGAAGATATGAACAGAGGGGGCAGAAGTGCTTGCAGCCGGTAAGACCACAAACAATGCCATATACAATGTGTTATCGGGAAAAACACTTATGTAAGATGCAGGCTAAGCAGAAGCAAAACGGGGCAAGTCCAGATTTTTGGAAATTCAGGTCTTCTCATGAAAACACAATCACTTATTTTGGGCAGATGCTTCCAAAACTTCCAAAAATGCTTCCAAATTTCCAAACATGCTTCCAAAATTTTTAAAAATGCTTTCAAAATTTTAAAAAATGCTTCCAAAATTTCCAAAAATGCTTCCAAAATTTTTAAAAATGCTTTCAAAATTTTAAAAAATGCTTTCAAAATTGTTAAAAAATATCTAAGCTTTCCATAAGATCGTATTATCTCGGGCAACAATTTTTGCTTCTCATTTGTAAAAATCGTTTTTTTTTACTTTAACCCTTTAACTCCTGTAGCCTTCATATGTACCTCTTTTCTTACCTATAAGAACCGCAGATTTCCAATGACTGCACCACGCGGACGGACGTGATTGCCTTGAAACACACACTGGACGAAAGATTAAAGGAATGCACGGATCAGTTTGGTCTCAACCGGAAGCGGCGGGAATTATTTTCTCAATGCATGGATGAAATCATCCGGGAAGTGTCCATGACTTGCGTGGAACGCGGACAATTACTGCTGGCCGTGAGGGACGAGCTGTACAAAACCTTTGACAGTTACGAATCCTTATTCTGCAGTGGCATTGCCTATGGGATTTCCCGGCAAATGCGAATTCACAAACATATTGATGACTGGAGAGAAAAGATCCACGATCTCAAGGAAAAAATCGAGGATTTGGAGGAAATGGAGGCGAGCCTCAACCCCGCCTTTTCACAAGTTTCCGACAAATATGAGGGTCAGATGGATATTGATGACAAGCAATACCTGGAGGAGTTCGATAGGCTAACAAAAAATCATGAGCAGCTAAAGGTATATTCTATACACATATTTTATTCTTTTTTTTCCAGCCCTGTCCTGGCCGGATTAATGACGATATTAACATACCTTAATAATTGCGTTCTTTCATGCAGGAATATCTTCTAACCGCAGTGCAGGACCCATTTGCTAATGAACCAGCTGCTACCTAAATTACGAACAACTAAATGCCTGTAAAAATATTTCCTTCTTCAAACTCGTGCAATGAATAAAACTTTTGCTTTATATAAGTTCCAAGTCCTTGTAGACAGACCAAAGTGGCTTTACAAATATTACCTCTGAAATGCATAATCAGAATAGTAGATACATAATAACAATATTAAAAAAAATGTAAACGTTTTGCTGGGTGTATTATGTATGTTTATTGTCAAAACTGTTCTATTTCCTCCTTCGGAACATACAAACAGAAATCCTAAAAAATATGTGCATTTTCTTCCTAAATAACATCATATCACAAGGATGCCTCCTAAAGCCCTTTTCTGGGGATTTCATCAGTAGCATTCGCATCTTTCAGCCGGACACTTGGCTGAGTAGGTGAGGCAACGCATGGAGCAGTAGTCATCCGTCCCGCCCTTCTCCCTGAAGGCGGGCTTTGCTCTGCAAGAATGCAGGCACCGGCATTTGTCCGGGGGACAACTAGGCGGGTACTTGAGGCAATTGTTCTGACACCAATCGTTTATCCCCGGGATGGTTGAATATGTCCCATGCCCCACACACACTTGTGACCTGTGCAACAAATTTGACTAGGTAATTTTCAAAATTTCTCAAATATTTGTATAATATATGTGTTTTTTTTTTAGCAACAATAATATTTCCAAAAAAAAAATGTCCCCCCAATTTTCTACCTCACGACCAATGGTGTAAGCGGATTCCCGGTTTTTGAATAGTCTTTGTAGTAAATTTGGTAGGGATTGTCTCTCTGAGCCTGGGCTTGGGGTTTAGGGGGTCGGACGTTGCTGGCAATTGGTTGGACGGTCACATCCGCGCAATTCACAAATGTTTCTTGGGGACCGCAACCCACTTTGGCGGAGCCGTCCGGGCATTCTCCCCAGGTGTTCCCTTAAAACGAAAATTTTTACTCTCCGAATACATGCATTTACATATATCTTGTGGAGCTTATGTTTATTTTTGAAAAATAGAAAGGGATTTCTCTCTACGCTATATTTTGCTGCGTGATCAGCAAAGTGGAAAAAACGTCTCTCTGTCCCCGCTTTTATTGTCGCGGAGGAGAAATTTCCAGAAAAAGTATTTTTAATGTATAAGTTTGCTAAATTAAATTAAATTAAATTCTTGAAAAACTTCTCTGACGGCGGCTCACCTGTCGTCCACCACCACTGAATGACACAGTTGGTGCAAGTGACCCCTTGTGGAAGCTTGACCTTGTACGTAAAAATCCCGGCATCTCCATGCGGGATGGTGTAGGTCGTGGGTCCTTCATTCGGATTGCTGTTTTCCACGATTTCCAACGGGTGTCTATTACACACAATTATTGATTCTTAGCTATACATAAATTGTATGTACATATGTTCGTGTAAAAATAAATAATATTGTTTATCTACAGAAACTATAAAGCTCATACACGTACTTACTTATCAAAACATTCTTGGGTCACGGCCTGGGAGGCATCGTTGTTCTCGCAGAGCTTCAGTTCGAACGTCCCGTTGTGATTCGTCGTCAGTTCCACCTCGACATCCACGATCTTTTGAAGCGTAATTATAAAACACATAAAAGAAAATTAGTTCATCACTAGCCACATTATTGACTTTCAAAATCAGCATTCCTTTGGAGCAAACAGCATTTATTATAAATTATAATTAGAATGTACCCTACATTGTATATATACACATGCTATTATTTTTTAAAGCCCTTCCAAACTTCGATATTGCTTTTAAAAGTTTAAACACTAAATTTTCATTAAGATTAAAGTTACAAATGAATTAACAAGCAATACGAATGAAAGTTCTCCGTACTTGTCCAGGAACATAGCGCTTCACCACAATTCCATTGGCATAAGGACCGCCTGGCTCATGCGGCTTGGGCGAAACTTGGAAGTTGTCCCCACATACGCCGCATTTCCCTCCATTTTGCCCCCACATCACTACAATAGCATCGCAGTTGACACAGATTAACGAACAAATAAATACATTTTCATAAATGAATGTTCAAAAAGTACCATTGAGAAAAATTAATTCGAAATAAGGCATGATAACTCAAAGAACATCTTTGTGCATATTCTTATACGGATTTTCATGCTTTCATGCTCACGAAATTACAAAAAATTACAATTACGAAAAGCAAAAAGTATACAAATGTAATGTAATATCATACACACCGGCATTGCCACCACAGTAGAGTTCATTGTCATCGTAGTTGACCGGGTTGGGATAGCCATAGCGCCACATGCAGTTTCTTGCCTGTAAATACCACCCAAATGAAGGATACAAATTTTTTTTCACATTCAAATTAAAAAAATATGACGTCCTATCAAGCTAAACTTCAAAATATACAAGGAATGTGCTTACCGGCGGCTGCATAAGTCGGCCATGCCCAGAAATTTCTTGTGCCTATACACAAAATTAGGGGGAAAATAATTTAGTGCATTTGCAGGTCGTAAAGAATCTTATAAATAATTCGAATAAAAAACGCTCTTACTATGTACACCAGAAGGAAGAGGCTGCCCAAAACCAAGGATTTAGAATTGCAATCCATTGTCTTTCCAACCGAAATTGAAATTAAAAAAAAAAAAAGTGAAAAGGCTCAAGTGCAAGTTGTAAACTGATCTGATACTAGTTCCAACTCAGAGTCTTATGAGAGGGTTGACAATTTTTATTTTTTCTCCTTTCTTCCTCACTTCTTATTCCTTCTTCATCAAAAACCTGATCTCATCCCCATCGTATTTGTCACCCACTGTGTTTATCAATGAGGCTTTCGGTTGATTGACCTTTCCCTGCAGTTTACGGCTTTCCTTTTGCACACGCTCCTCAACGTGTACTCGGATTATGTATTTCTTTATTACCCCAAAAAAATACTCATCTCCTTTTTTTTTTACGGGGGAGTAAAGACTCTTTCAACGAAGGAAGATAAACCCAGGTGTTTGTCTCCTTTTGGGGTAACATATCTACATGTTAATGAGGGGATGAGTGAGCGTGAACCGAATAATTACTCCCTTTTCGAGAGCAAATAATTGTAGTAATTTAGTTGTAATTTTCCGTAATTAAACAACAACAATCTATTATGATCATCCGTGATGACATTACTCATTGTTTTGAAGAGAATCTCAAATTTTATCCTCATATTTTGTCCCACGTTGTGAATCTTAAAAAATCACTGGTGTCATATTTCTTACCAGCAACACGAGCCATTGTTATCAGGACTGTCATTATAGAATTAATATTATACAGAAACATCATCACTAGTACACAGCGGGTTAAAAAAAACCAAAAGAGAATGTTTTTGGATTGCTTTTAAAAATTTGTAACGGGGTAAATTGGGAATGGATGACGTATTTACAGCTGGCTCAAAGTGAGTAAAACTGACAGAGTAACTTCAACGCAAATAAATACGAGGTAAATGAGTTCCCGGTCCCTGACCTTTCTGTGTACAATGTGTACATCATGTCACACAATGTGAACATTCCGTTTCATTACATAATATATGATGGCTCCGAGTGCCGCAACAAGTTTTCGAGCCACATCACAGGAGGACGATTTCATTCTTATGCCAGTTTTGAAATTTTTTCAGTGTTGTGTGTAATTCATGTATGTATGTACATATGCATACATACAGGGCTCCACAAAAATATTGCACCGAGTTACATTTTGTTACAACATTTTGTTCTAAAAGTAAATAAACGTTTTGACAAATGCTGCGAATCTAGAAAAAACTTTAATTAAAATTGGACCATTCTTTTTAAAGTTATGATAATTTTTCTGAAACATATCTAAAGTCCGCATATAAGTTTAAGGAGTGGCTGATCTCTCATAGCAAGCAAAAACGTGTTTGAATAAAATGTCAAAAATATTTGCTACATACATAATAGGTGTGTATAGTATGTATTATAAAGAGGCAGTATTTTTTCAAATGTTATACCTAGTTTTTAAAAAATATTTATGGATTTATTCAGTGTGTCAATTCCTTTGAAAATCACATTTCACCAACTTTATTTTTCGGGGGAAACTTTGAGACTTCAAAAGGCCCAAAACGTATGCGTTTTTTTTATACCTCATAGTTAATATATATTGAACGATCAATGAACAAAAAGTGAAAAAAAGTGACAGTTGGAGTTGATCATTGATGAAACGCGATTTGCTTCAAGCCCAACCGCTCTTAGCACTCACACGTGTAGACATCTTTTTTGAGACTCGGCTCCAACAATTATTTCAAAATGTTCTCATGCTCCAGGAACATTTCAAGTAACACCTACGATACTGTATCCGCATAAATAGGTGCGTGTGCTGGGATCAGAGAGGACATGTGAAGAACATGAATGGCATGAAAGATCTTAATCTGGCTCCCACCATCCAAGGCCACAGGCAAAACGCTTGCGAAAATCTGCCTGTGGTCAGCTGTGAATTTGTTTGCGTACATCTACTATAAACATGTGTACATTTACCACATTTACCCAAAGTAACGCCGATACTTTGGATAACTGAATGTTCATCTAAGTGATCGACAGCAAAACTCTTGGGTATTGTTTACGAATGCAATTGTCGTTCTTTGGAATTGTTTTTCCTTCCAGTTAACCACTATAGGAACATTTTACAGATGACCAATTACAAGTTACCGATATACTCACCAATTACAAATTTATTTAAGTATCTTACCGATTTAATCTCAAAATTATTACACACAAAGTAATCGTACAAGAAAAGCAGAAATACACCGCAATCGTATTAGCTTTACTGCCCAATCTGACAGCATAAGCATGTGTATACAGACATTAGCAAAACAATTGCTGTTAACTCACCCCATGGATAATATCACAAATAAACATTTTGAAGAGACTTCTCAGACTTCTGACAAGATTTTTAAAAAATATTTTCTTAAAATTAATTGATCAATATGAAAAGAATTACACGTAATTATGTAAGTACATGAATACCTAATTATCTATAAAGAGAGGAAAACTAATTTTTTTTTAGTAATAATGAAGGGTTTTTATAAAGTAGATTGACACCGGCAAAATGTTGATATACTATTTTGAATAATCTTTAAAAGAAGGGATGAGGATTTTTGCTGTCCGGGACAGGAAGAATGGGCTGGATGACATCCCAATACTCCACGATTTTCCCGTGTTCAAATCGGACAATGGCAATCGCGGCCACGTCATGCCCATTCAAATTCTCCAGCTTCATGTGAGTCCAGACCAAATCGTCGTCCGCAGAAATCCTGACTGGATGAATCTCCTTCTTCTCCCGTCCCTTGCCAAATTGTTCCACAAACTTCTTGAGGGACTCGATCCCATCCTCTTGGTCAGGGTGATGATTGAGGTAATGAGGATGGAAATACTTGTCCAAGGCAGCCACATCATGATCCCCAAAAATGGCTTGGATAGCTTCCAAAACCAGGGCCTTATGAATTGCTTCCTTCCCAATTCTTTGCTCACATCCCGTCACCGTCACATCGGACTCGGCATGTTTCTCGGCATGATGATGCCCCTCATGATGCTTGGGCTCCTCATCCGGAATGGCCACAGAGAAAATCCCTGAAACTAAATTTTTTTTTTTTTCGGATTATTTTTTTGATGATTATTATTATTGATTCTTATTTTGACTTCAAAAGCAAAATCGAAATTGGACAGAACTTACCCAAGCCGAGGAAGAAAAGACTCACAAGGTACTTCATGATGGAAGGCTGGCTTTTTACGAAGAAGAAATAACGGACAGATACGTCTTCTATTGACCACAACTCACCCACGAACTAAATCAGAAGCAGCTCCCATCCTCCGTATTTGTACTGGATTTTCCCTGAAAATATCAAACAATAATAAGAGCAAAAAACTAATGTTCTCTTTTACGATAGCTCCCGGCAAGTATGTAGCAAGAAATTAATAATGCTTGAGAACCACTTTGCTTTACAGAAGAAAACGAGTGAGTAATCTTTCAGAGTTTAATTATTTTCCCAAACTAATTGGGAGGGAATTACTGGAGGACGTAACTGCATTTGAAATATACTTTTAATTCTAGTTTCCAGTAATCTATACCCCTGAATCATCTTCTCTTTCTTGGTTTACAAGGATGATTGACAGAATTTTTTTTTACTTACTCCCTTCTCGACTATGTATACATATATGGAGTTTTCCATGAATCACGAGATGCTTCCCATAGTTTAATTCCCCTCTTTACCGACAAAAAATTGTTCGCGTCGTGTCCTGAGCGGAAAGCATGACCGGATGTTGTTTATTCCCCAAAACTTTCATTTTCAACTGCGATGAGAAATGGAGCATGAAAGATCTACATTATGAGGAAAGGGGATTTCGTTGGAGCAAACAAATGTCACCGACATTACATTGCGCTGTGAAAAATATAACATTGTATATAACTCAGAGGGCATGGGCAATTACAAATGCTGAAAAACTAAGCACCTTGATGGCCACAAAAAATAGCCATCTCAAGCAACACATTTTCACACAATTATTAAGCGGAAGCACGATCAGGGTTAATTTCAGTGATGAGAAAGAAAGATTCAATAATGAGAAATAAATAAGAAAGAGGTGTATTTTTTTTAGATGCAACAATAAGAAAAACTCGGGCATCCTTGTGAAAAGTGAAGCTTTATACAAGGATGTATATAGAATTAATTTTTTGGGACTTGTTCATTTTTTATTATTAACGCGGAATTAGAGTCATTTTGTGTATTTCGGCTCACTGGATAAGGTCAGATTTTGTACTTCAGTCCCGACATCAACATTTACAAAACTAAACATATCCCATTTCAATACCTGCTTAAATGAT
This sequence comes from Disparrhopalites patrizii, assembly GCA_034698585.1. Classification (NCBI taxonomy): domain Eukaryota; kingdom Metazoa; phylum Arthropoda; class Collembola; order Symphypleona; family Sminthuridae; genus Disparrhopalites; species Disparrhopalites patrizii. The sequence goes on along the minus strand of JAQGBT010003931.1, from coordinate 4,403 downwards.
CTCGGTTCTATGACGCAAAATATTTTCCCTCCACAGATTGGTACCATTCTACTGTGAGAGAAAAATATTTTACAGAAAGTAAAATAAAAAATGTTTTTTTTTTAAATCTGTGAACAATTGTCTCACTATACGAACTTTCAATTGCTTGCAGGATGAAAAACCCAAAGTTCCATCATTTTTTGAATTCTTTATTAAATGATTTTTTTGTACCAAAAAATGTATCCAAACATATGGGAAACAATTAAACGCTTTTGTAGCGAGTTTATACCTTGAACTACAGTAATACAATTTTAATTGGAAAAAAGCATTGAGTTTAGTCACTATGAAGATGACAAATGATAACTTGCACGGGAAAGTGTGGGTAAACATAACAATAATCAACCCTTTTTTTTTAGAAATAAGGATGAGAATTTTTAGCAGTCTTCAAATCAATGGGCTGGACCACATCCCAAAACTCAACAACCTTGCCATCCTCCAACCGAAAGATGTCCGCTATGGCCAACTCCGTCTTCCCATCCGGTCCCTTGACCTTATGATGAACCCACACAACATTCCCTTCCACGGAGATCCTCCGAATATCCGTGGGGAACTTGTCCTGGCCACGGAACCACGCTGTAAACATTTCCTTGATGGCATCAATCCCATTTGCGTACAGGGGATTGTGATGGATGATGTCGTGGTGGAAATAATGCTCGATTTTGTCCACATCGTGATTCCCAACCAAATCGTGGTACAAACTTCTTATAAGTTCTTTATTCTTCTCTTCCAATTCTCGATCTTCGAGGCAGGCTGCCCCCTCTGAGTCCGTCGGTAGTCCGGTGGTCGTGTGGTGGCTAGCTTCAGCTTCCTGGTAATGGAAAAATGCCACTCCTATACAAAAAAGTAAATTGCATAAAAATTAAATTACATAAAAATTAAATTACGTAAAAGTTAAATTGCATAAAAATTAAATTACATAAAAATTAAATTACGTAAAAGTTAAATTAAATAAAAATTAAATTACATAAAAATTAAATTACGTAAAAATTAAATTACGTAAAAATTAAATTACATAAAAGTTAAATTAAATCTACGTTTTTAAAACCACCGAAAAATTGATGCGCCGTAATTATTTCAGGGACAAACGATGCAAAATGACCAAATGGCAACTTACCCAAGATGGCCAAGAATAAGCCGGTGATAAAAATATTCATGATTTCCCCGGGAAAGAATGTTGGACAGCTGTTGTCAATTTACTAGGAAAGATGTAAATGAAGGCTGGGTCCAGACAACACTTTGTATTTGTACCCATTTAGGGGTTGCTACCATCATTTTATTTGATTTTTTTGATTTTTTTTTCTGCTGAAAGCAAGACCTTTCAACACTATCATTACCGCCCGTTTTGCACAATAACCCACGCATCAATTGACAGGGAAATCAGCAATAAATGATGAGAACAAGGATTTGGAGCACAATCAGACACCTTTTGTACATGGACGGGAAAAAGAGGAATCATCCTTGGTAAATGCTATTGAAAAGCCCATTCAAACTCCTAATATCCATTTAATTTTCAGGTGAGAAGAAATCTTTTGTCTTTCCCGACATCTATGTGTTTGGAGGATTGAAGAAACCAATTGGGACATTTGGAGCATGATATAGGGATTTTTATAATCCGGTCTTTATAGTAGGCCTTAAAGGCTAGTATAAAGAAGCACCCTAGCATTAACTACCATTGTTTCCTTCCCAAGGCCACTAATGGTCACCGATTACTTAAAATAGTAGTGGGACAAATTACTATTATTATTATGATGAAAGCGTTGAAGTAAACACATGATTCATCAGATTTTCTGTACTTTCCAAGGACTTTAGCTTGCTTTTGGAATGTACTTAATAAACATGGAAATACTGACTCCGATTTACGAGTCCCTGGGAGTGTGCCTCCTACCATTATCCATGATTGTGGGCAAGAAGTTTACATGGACAAGGGTTTTTTGCTGGAATCCTGACCATTCCGAGGAAATAAACTTGACTTTTTCACATACTATTGCAGACAAAAAAAAAGTACCTTGGAACAAATTATCTCCATAGCATGCTTCATTTTGTCCTTAATTTACCACGAAGGAAAGAAAATTGCTCAAGTGCACAATCGTTTTATTTTCATTATTTATTTCGAAATATATACATTTAATTGGGATTGTTGGTTGTTCAAGAACTACATTGCTTCCAATTTTTTCATTCGACACACTCACCAACATTAAAAAGCTCGGAGATGCATTTTTACAGTTTATTTACATTATATTTACAAATTTCCGAGCATATCCAACAAATGTGTATACGTATTCATTTAACTGATTTTTATTTTGCACTTCTTTCTCTTTTGATTTTTTAGATATTCATCTTTTAGAATTGCTCTGACATCCGGAATAATTTTTTGTGACAAATCACTAATAATTGTCGATTCTGTTGCATCTGTTTTAGGCCAATCTCAACTGACAAAAAAAAATGTAGTTAAGAGTTAGACATTTGAACATTCACATTTGTATTGACAACATGTATTTTTTACACTATTCTTATAAATACTGAAGTGTCAGTATTGTATCCAACTACATTTCACATCTACAAATTTTACCCTACCACTACTTATTTCCATAATAGCATGGCCATACCGCCTACGGCGGCAGACACGTAATAAAGATGGTGGAATTCGGAAAATCGCTGCATTGTTAGAAAGCGATATTTTTGCTGTATGGAACAACATTGTCATTTCAATTCTGAATTATGCCAATTCTGAAATTTGCCAATTCTGAAATTCGCCAATTCTGAATTAGCAATTTTTTCTATTCTACTCTTTTCTTTATGTCGGTTCAGATTCCGTTTTCTTTTTAATTTTATGTATCTTTTATTTGGTCCGTGCCCCCATGCTTTGTATTTGCTGTCAAATTTAGCGAACTAGGCGGAAGCGTCGCGAGGCGTCGCGAAGCGTGACACGGGTTTTATACTGTAGTAATGATTATGACACTAACATTGTCCTAATCCTAACGGTCTGCTAAGTCTACCTTAAAGACTGTTTAAATTTATTGACTACACTGACCCGGCCTAACCCTTTATCTACACTAATGATTGGAAGTTTGTGCACATTTGATTCACACGTATGTACAAATTAGCCTAGATTGTCAAGAACTGACTCAAGCTGACTTACACCAAGTTGGAGATTATATTTGGCATTAAAATGGAGACTAAAATTATCCGAATGCCTTGAAACAGGGACTTCTTACAATTATTACCAAGCTACCGAGTCATGGATGACTTGACTCAAGATAGATGCACTCAGAAGATTGAAGACAGCCGAAAGAGGTAGAAGAGCGTATTAAAATGAATGAAAAAATAATCACAATAAGAATTATTATGAAAACTTAAATATAGTCACTTGCAGAACACACAGAGCTGAAAAAAAAGCACGTGGTATGACGGATACCAAAAAATCCCTGGAACCTCGATGGACTCAGCGCCATATTGCTTCATTTCCAGGCTCATTGCACAACGTTTCTTTATAGCACTTCGGAGGACAAGCATTCGAAGACTTCCATCTCCATATCATTGGAGGATTTGGGCTGACCAGGGACCCAGGGAGGAGGGGGCGGGGCGAAGCCCGTGTGCCCTTCCACGGGGCAAGAGGGTAGGATGGAGGGCGGGGGAGGGTGAAGGAAGCAGTAGCGCGAACATCTGGGACCCGCCCCAGTCCCAGATTTCCTTGAAGATCAAGTGAACCCCTCACGCTCCAGCCGACCATTCATGGGCGTGGCCACTTTGGGGAATCCATAGGAGTCTACGGGGAGGTCCAGGTACGGATTACTCCCCAAGCTATTGTGACCACTCCCATTATTCGTCGCCACATCCACATTTCCACTCAAGGAACCCTTCTTTTTCGTGGGCTTCGTATTCCCACGACAGGCCAGGGCGAATTTGAGCTCGGTCGTGAATTCCTTCCAGAAGCTCTCCTGCGGGCAATACAGATGACGTTAAGGAAGTCGGGACATTTCTTTTTTTTCCAAAAATAATTAATTACGGAATTTATAACTCACCCCATGCTGTTTTGCATCTTGCTTTGACTTCCAAAGGAATTCTAGCATGGCCATCACAATTGCTATCAATGTTCCTGTCACCAGGACCACGAAAACTCCGCCCACATTCGCCAGTTTTAGGGGTTTCACCGTATCACCATCTCCACCAAGCTGTATGTAATATTACAATAGTTGAATTTTAAAATTAAACCTCAAATTAAATTTAAAATTAAAATTAAACCTCAAATTAAAATTAAACCTCAAATTAAAATTAAACCTCAAATTAAAATTAAACCTCAAATTAAACCTCAAATTAAACCTCAAATTAAACTTAAAATTGAACTTTAAATTAAACTTAAAATT
>JAQGBT010003930.1:0-18036 GCA_034698585.1 Disparrhopalites patrizii | reverse complement strand
AAATAGAGAAAAAGAGAGAAATAAAGAACACAAAAGAGAAAAAAGAGAGAAAAAGAGAGAAATAAAGAACACAAAAGGGAAAAAAGAGAGAAAAAGAGAGAAATAAAGAACACAAGAGATGAAATAGAGAGATATAAGAAATAAATGAAATATAAAAGACAAAAATAAACAGTGAGACAGAGAGAAAAAAAATAGCAAAAGAGGAAGTAGAGAGAGAATGGGATAATAAAGAAGAAGGAGCGAGTGAATTAGATGAAAATAAATAAAAATAAAGAGACGGAGATAAAAGCATGAGAAGACAGAAATGTATAAAAAAAAATAAAGGGAGAAGGAGGAGAAAATAAAGAAAGAAAGAGAAAAAGAAAGAAACCGAGATAAAAACAAATAAAAAGAGAAATGTAGAGAAAAATCCAGAGAGAAAGAACAAGGAAAGGAATGAGGGAGAGATTGCGAGAAATACGATGCATTTAATTCCCCAGAACTACTAGCACTCTCTTAAACGGCGTGGTTAACACACTTATTCCAAATCCTACCTACAAAAGTGAGTACATTTGAAAAGGGAGGGGGAGGAGGATTTATCCCCAAGCTCTATAACGAAGTGAGAGATGGAACAAGTTGGACAGCACAAAATTGTTCATCATCATCAAAAGCCAAAAAAAAATATACAGAGTTCTACTTGAGGAAGGAGTAAAAAAAAAATACCACAGTGTTTAAAAAATATTATATAGGAGTCTCGTGTACTCATTTTCTCTCTTCAACTTCATCATCGTCTCTCACTCTCCTCGCTCTCCCCCCAACGTTTTTTCTCCACGTCGTCTGCCATACTGACCCAAGTCCATCTCATTCTGCGTGGATGCATCCTATATGTCCATATGTATTCCCCATGCCTAACTATAGGCACTATTGTATTTGGCATTTCCCAACTATCATCTTTGTATAATGGCGTATTTTTTGGAAAAAAATATACAATCCCTCCATATATGTAGATTCTTTTGCCCATTCAATCAACGTGTTTCTCCCTTCACTCACTTTTTATTCCCAGATTTTTGTAAATAGTTGGGGTAATAGTAATATAATAAATGTGTAGAAAAAAAAATATGGTGATGGTGTGAACGCACTTACAAAAACTACATGTTTCCCATAGTAATGAATCCGGAGGAGAAGGAGTTTTTTTTTTTCCAGGCGTTTATCATAATAATTATGTTTTTTTCCCCTCTTGATAACTCTCCCTCCAAAAGAAAATACACTTGTTCCTTGAGTATTTGGTCTAAGAATTTGTGAATGTTTTCATGGAATTCGACCCACGAATAAATAATTATTATGATAATATTCCCTCGTTTCCCTCTTGCTCCCCAAGGGAAAGGGAAAAGCTTTTGTGTACTTACTACTGTGCAATTCGTGGATAAGTGAGAGCCCGAGAGAGAGAGGGAAAGATTGGGAGATGGACGTAATTTTAGGTCCGCATAAGAGTAATTTGTAGGGAAAAAAAAGGTAGAAAAACGTGAGGGGTTTTTCTCTTTTATCAGATTCCCATTTTTTTCTCAAGGGGGAAAAAGATTTTTATTCTCATAGTGTCTACGACTCACTACTGGTTCTTGCCTTTCCGCAGCACTGGCTTTCAGTCTCAACGACTCGGACGTTCACAGTTGTGTTCCTTTTTGGTCTCACAACACTTGTACAATCTTGAATAAATGGGAGTTGGTGAAAAAGGTGTATTTTTCCTCGTCTTTCTCCCTCCAAAAAAAGTTTAAAGAGAGAGAGAGACAAACGTGACCTAGGCACAGACCGGAGAAGCTCTACTAGAGCCTCTGTGTGACCCTTTAGATTGACTGGGGATATAAGGCGACAATCTGTTGCTTTCCCCTCCTGATAGATGAGTTTCATGTGCTTGGAATGTTGAATCAAAGAAAGAGAGGGAGGAAGAGAGAGAGAGAAAAAAAAAACGTGAGTGTTGAGTTGCAATTTAAAATAAAAAAAACAAACTATTACACTCTCGACAGTAGTTATCAATATGCAAGGAGAGTGAGTACATATCAATTTAACTTATCACAGGGCAATCTGCATTAGAATAATCATGAATGATTGCATAGTGGAGGTACTTGAAACTATTGAGCACCGATTATTATGACCACGAAACAAAGGGCTTGGACGGAGTAATCGTCGTGGGCAAGAACAAACTGAAGGTTCCGGCGTGAGAGAGAGAAAGAGAGGGAGAGCAAGAGAGAAAGAGAGAGAGAGAGAGAAGGAGAAAAAGGGAAAAGCAATGAAGGTTACATAGAAGGCAGTTGCGAAGAGAGAAATAATTATCCGAAAAAAATAAAAGAGATATCAAGTCCTGGGTAGGAAGAATAATTAAAAAGAAAAAGAAGAAGAGAGAGTCGGAGAGAAAAATATTTACTAATTCCTACGAACTTACGAAAGGGCGAAGGAGAACGAGTAAGGCTAGAGAGAGAAGAATGGAGAAAAAGAGGAGACACGACCAACCAAATTGATCGAGATCCAGGAGACGCGTTACAGTGACAAAGGACAAAAGTAAGGGAAAATATACATATATAAAAAAATAGAAAAGAGAAAAAAATACTGTTATTAATAATGATTAAAAAAGGAAAGAGACAAAAGCGATAAAGTATAATCTGAGATTTCAGACTGCAGAGATAAGAGGAATAGCGGGAGAGAGAGAGAGCGAAATACGAAAAATTAGGAGAGAGATCCTTGGAAGAGAAACAATGAGAATAAAAAAAAAAGAACATTAGAAAATACAAAAGAAGAAGAAGAAGCAATATAAGAAAAACTCAAATGAACAACTCGGAAAGCTTTCCTTTCGCCTGTGCTTGATTCCTCTTCAATATGACTGCGATAAGGCCAAGAGTTTGCTCATCCCCCAGCACACCTGCATATGCACAATAATTATAGCCTAGCACAAGAAGCACAACAATTTGTATCCGAAGAAATATGTAAGCTTGTGTGTTATTTATGTTAGTATTTATGAGTCCGTCTGTACCAAGCTCCTTCTCTTGGTGGTGGAGCAGGTACATCAAAAAAATTGAAGGTGGAATCATCCAAAAAAAATTGTTACTACTACCGCCACTTATCATAAGGAGAGGCAAAGGAAGAGAGCGAGAGAGAGAGAGCGAGAGAGAGAGAGAGAGAGAGAGAGAGAGAGCGAGAGAGAGAGAGGAGGAGACTCATATATGGTGAGAATGATGTTCTCTCCTTCAAAGACGTTGTTGCTGCCACAAACCTTATTTACCAAATCCGGTTAAGATAAGTAGTATGTGCGTGGACAAAGGTGTAATTACTCGGGTGTAATTTCTACTATCGACCCTTCATTTAGAACTTAAGGGTTTTCCTACAGAAGCCTGTAATTTCCCCCCGAAACACACCGGATTTATATATTTTCCGAAGAGAACGTGACTTTATTTTCCTATTGACAAATTACCCTCCCTTTTACTCTTATTATGAATTACGTGCATATAGAGTCAAACCCCGTGTGAGATATTTGTGCCATTGGAGGCTACACCGCTTCTGTGGTGGTGCTGAGGCTCTTTATGCACAAGGGTAATATTATTTACATACAGCCTGATACGAAGTTAGTCGGGAGAGGGAGAAAGGACAATGAGAAAGAGACGAGAAAGGGAGAGAGAGAGAGGGAGAGAGAGAGAGAGATTTGTGCCCGTATACGTTTGTCCATGACACTGATAATAATAATCGTGGCAATTTACGTAGTAGCAGTAGTTGTAACAGGTCTGTTACTCTGTAAGCTCTAATGGTGGCATACATACCCTTTTTTCCATGCCCCTCAATGTTTTTTTCTCTCGCTCGCTGACTACTGACCAATAATATTGATAAGACATGAGAAACACTTGAAAATTGAGAGGTTCATGAGCGGTGGCCACGGGGATACAAACAAAATCCAGGCAGGAGTAAGGCATTTCGTAGTCCGTTTAGCCATAGGAATCTCCTTTCTACTTTTTCATCTCATCCCTGTCTGACTTGCCGTAAAACACGGCAGGCTTTCAGTGAAAAAATCAGAGTAATTTAAAGGGAAACAGAACGATCCCATACAGAATGTCTAAGGAGTGCTTACGCGGCTCTATTTCTCTCATGCTTCTCTCTGTGTCTCTCTTCTTCTCTCGTTTTTCTCAATATTTCCGTCTTTTTATCTATATTTCTCTCATTTTTCTCTCTATTTCCCTTGTTTTATCTATATTTCTCTCATTTTTCTCTCTATTTCCCTCTTTTTATCTATTTCTCTCATTTTTCGTTCTATTTCCCTTGTTTTATCTATATTTCTCTCATTTTTCTCTCTATTTCCCTCTTTTTATCTATATTTCTCTCATTTTTCTCTCTATTTCCCCTTTTTCCTTTCCCCTTTTTTATATATTTTTCTCTATATTTGAATATCTATCTCTTTGTTCATTATTTCCCTCTTTGCTCTCTATTTTTCTCGTTTTATGCTCTGGACGCTTCACTATTGTCTCTGCCTTTTTCTCTTTAGTATTTATCGTACGTTTTCTCTTTATATTTGTCTCTATTTGTTCTGCACTTTTCCATTTATGACTTCTGCGTTTTCTTTATTTTGTCTGCACGTCTCTATTTATTTCTCTCTTATTTCCTCTCCCTGTCTTTCTTCCTTTCTCGCTTTATTTCTCTCGCACTCACTCGCCTTCCATCCATTGGGCTTTCTAACTCATAATGAACGTACAAATACCTGTACAACACACATGTAATATGTGCATGCATTATTAAAGCCGGTAATACCGCTACAATCGAAAGAGAAAGAATGTCTTGTTCATATTATTCTTTGTATGATTGCCACTAGTAGCATTCAATTTCCATTGAGAGAGTTAATAAGTAATAAGTGAGTCAGAGAGAAAATAAAAGGACTAGATAAGAAAGAAAGTTGGCAGGCGGACTCTGTGGAAATTTATGTGGGAATATTATTTCAAGAATCCCTTGTGATCCTGTCCCACTTTTGAAGGTTCAGAAAAGCATTAAAATACGTTTTATTTTGTAAAAATGTACAACAGACCGAGAAGTGCATGTAGTTAAAATGCATTTAATTTTGTCCCCACCCCTCACAGTTAATATTTGCTTGTTCTTGACTTTGAAAAAAAAAAATCGGCTGTATACAGTTGCTGTTTACGGTGGATGCGGATGGAGTGCAGGGTATACATACGTTTGAAAGAATCGTATTCATATGAAAGGAAGAGGAGCATGAATGAATAGTATATTCATTGTGTGAATCATTTAATGTGCACAACTATCTATCTATCCTTTCCCCTCATCCATCATTCTTTAATCAGGGCTTTTGGTTTCAACTCAAACGGACTGTGGACAGAAGTGTATGGAGAAGGAAGGGACATGGTAACGTGTATAAATGAGCATTTTGTTGAGAGCATGGCATAATTTATTGGGCGGTTGTTGTTTATATATTATTCACAAGTGTTGTGTGTGTGGGATATGAGGGTAGTTTTAAGAGAGAGAGAGAGACCTCTCAGACAATTCTCTCTCTCTCTCCATCTCTCTCTCTATCTCTCTCTTAAAAGTTTGAGTTCACGCTAGTGTGCAAAATTGTTATTAATTATTCAACGTCTTGTCACCAGGATGCTATTTACCAAAACGTACTACTATGCCAGACTACTACACATTCACTGAGGAACTTTTCTCCTAGGATTAAACTTGTACTATAGCATGTGCTTATAGACACACAGATAGTCAATGAGGGAAAGAGAGAGAGAGACAGAGAGAGAGACTAACAGCCAGTGCTTCCAAAGTTTTCTTCCATCGTTTTGAATCTCTCTCTTTCTCTCTCTCTCTCTCTTTCGGTCTCTTCTTCACTCTGTTTCTGTCTCTCTCAATCTCTCTCTTCCAGTCTCTCCGTATCTCTCTCTTTCTGACTTCTTCTCGCTTTCTCTCTCTCCCTGCCTCTGTTTCTGTCTATTTCTTTCTCTCCTTCTCTCTCCCTCTGCATCTCTGAGCCTTGTCATCATTTGTCATTCGGATGTGCGTATAAGTATGGGATAGACTCAGGACAGGTCGTATCTGCACATGTGTGTACATATACACATCTGTATAGAATCTATGTATACCCCTGTGAGTCTCTGCAAAAACTTGTGAATGAGTAGTAGACGTTATGCGGGAGGAGTGAATGACATTTTTTTTTCCACGTTCACGCCTCAAAATCCCCCAGTGTTTTTTTTGGGGGGGGGCAGAGAGAGAGTTTTAGAACTTGATAATAATGGAAGTTATTATTTTGACGGGGAGAGGGATTAAATGGAGTTGAAAGGGATGAGTAATGACATTTTTTATTTGGAGACACATGAAGTGTGATGATAGCCCTTGGATTTGATTTGGGATGTTAATCGTCTGTGGGGTGTAGATACGTCTAATATAATGTTACTAATGACTAACCTCGGTTTGTTTTGACTTCCAACAGACGCTACGGAACCAAATGCGCAGGATGTGCTCAAGGGATCTCTCCTCAAGACATGGTTCGGAAAGCTCGTGATAAAGTGTTTCATTTAAATTGCTTTACCTGTACTATCTGTCGGAGACAACTGTCCACCGGGGAGGAGCTCTACGTTCTCGACGATAGCAAATTCATTTGTAAAGACGACTATATACAGGCTAAGCAAGGTACCTTTCATCCCTTTTCTTTCATCAAATGTGATTTTAGAGGTCCTAAAAATAAGTAGCTCTGCTTTCATGCTTACGCTTTACCATTACATATTTAGATCCCTTTAAATTATTTCCAGGAACTGCGTAACCTACTATTTTAATTTCAAAATTAACCAAGTCGGTCTACCTAATAAGTATGTGAGGCATACAGTTAAGTGCAACGGAAGGGGTTGGAAAGTATCCCAAAATTCCCTGGAAGGGAATACCAGATACCAATCTGGTAGATTATGGAATCTTTTTAGTAAATAAGGGCCCTTCGAATCCAAGAGGAAATGGCTGTGGTAGGGCTCCTCAGAAATTACAGGCTTCCATATTTGATCCCATAGCCCATGTCAATAGTTTTTATTCCTAAGGAAAAAAGTGCACTTAAGACAATGAGGGATGAAATCATTTTATAATTACATAAATAGCCCTGGGGAGGCCCTGCACCGGGGGAAAGAGGCACGGAAGGCCAGGAGACAGTAACAAGTCCCATTACATTTTCAAGGGTAAAGGCAAGCACTTGAAAGGTTGCGGAAATGGGATAAAAACGATGAGAATGCATTCAGAGAGAGACAGAGAGAGACATACAGATAGAGAGAGAGACAGAGCGAACGATACGGAGAGAGAGAGGAAGAGAGATACGGAGAGAGGAAGAGAGAGAGAGACAGAGAGAGAGAGGGTTAAACATCGGAAGGAAAGTAAAGTTCAAAGAAGAATTTGAGGAATAGCCGCTGGGAGCTATTCAAGTCCATAAGTATGCACATGCATTGACTGATCTAGACGTACTTGGAGAAATAGTAATAATAATCGTTGGGGAAGCACCACTGTCTTTTTTTTAGTCCTTTACTACCCTTTTTCCTCTCTCACGGAAGATCAACTATACCCCTTTCGGTTGCATCAGGGAAGAGAGAGAGAGAGAGAGAGACAGAAAATGTGATGGCATATAGAACAGGATTAGGAGAATGGATTTAAACATGTGTTCCCCACACAGACAGAGAGACGGAGGGAGAGAGAGAGACAGAGAGAGAGACAGAGAGACAGAGAGAGAGACAGAGAGAGACAGAGAGAGAGAACCCGGAAACTGGGGCTATACGGCTTGTGAAGAGCGTATCAATTGCATGATAAACCAGATAGTACACACACAACATGTTTTTTAGATACCGCAAAATCGGATTAAATGCAAACGAGCGGATTCCTAATACCGTAACCTGAGCTGGTTGTTATTGAACCGTATAGATATACATATTTGATAACCATATAGTATCTATTTCTGGCCAAATAAATCTCCACAAAAGTCTCCCCACACAGACGCACGGGACACATGGAGAAATACATGGAAGATTCCGTCCTCATCTTCCCCCATCCCTTCATGTCCCAACACAATTCTCGGTTTTATTTTAAGGGGATCATTCCAGTGATGAGAGAGCCTGGTGAATATTATTATTGTTGGTTCATACTAATCTCGTCGGAGTCAAAAGTTTTAGGGGGCTCTTCACCCAGAGTAAAAAGCCTCTGTGGTGTGTGGATCACGTTTTTGATCCCTTTCATCTCCCCTGCTTTTACCAAGAACAATTGGTGATGAAACCTGGGCTTTTCTCCTGCTTAATTTTTTTTTAGGGGGCTTGGCATTGCGTAATAATAATAATACAAATTAACTGGTACATGTTTGGTGGATTGCATGGATTTAAAAATAAATGGTGTTTTCTAATCCTACAGATTCATTGTTCTCAAATGACGAAGACGAGGATGAGGACGATTTACTCGAGTCCAGCCTCGGTCCTCACCACCACCATTCGAGTCTAAGTCCTGGGAACACGTCTTTGTCCGGCATGGGCACGCCCACCAAAACAATCGTCGGGGGACCGGTGGATACGGACGTGAGGACACCAATCACATCTTCAGGGGACAATAGCAATCCAGAGAAAGATAACGGAAATGATTCCGAGGTATTTCTACCTTTTATTTTTTTTAAATTTAAAACTCTCTCTAAACTCCTCTAAAGCATTTTATCTTATGAAAATATTTATACCCAACAATTTTCCAATGAGAGATAACGTACCTACACGTAAATCCCGAAAATTCGAAAGTGAACCTGTTATGTACCCCTTTAATGTCTACACATGACATTTAATAGTAACGTTAGTCCAAATTGCAATGTCTATTAAAAATTAAATGGCTAAATACATAGAAAAAGCTTGTTTGTTCTAACAAACGCTCAAGGGTCCTCCAATTAGTAAGGTTCTAATTTGGACATTTGTAAAAGGGTGATTTAAAAAAAGGGGGAAAGTAGGGGGATTAACACAATAATTCCGCCTGTTAACACATTTTGGTGGAAAACCCAGTAATTTCCAGGTAAATAAACATTTTCAAGTGTATCTTCCCCCTCAAAAGGAAGGGCGAGGGCTCACTGTTGTATTTATGGGCACTATGCTTTTCTTTATATTATTTTATGACTTATTCCTTCCTTTTTTTTTTTGGGAAAAAAAGTTTCCACAATAATAATAAGGTTTTTTCTTCGTCTCGTGTTATGAGTTGATGAACAGTTTGATCGCTTGTGGGCTGTAACAGGGCCTCTCTCTTTGGGTGTGAAGAGTTAGCAAGTAGTAATTTTCGGAAAGCATGGTTCCTTTACAAGAGGTTCTTTTTTTTCGGGGGAGGGAAAGAGAGAGAGAGAGAGAGAGAGGGAAAATGACAGAATAAATAAGGGTTGCATGGGAGAAGGCCTATTATTATTGGAGCGATTATTATTATTATTACACACTCTATTTATACACCACCACAATGCAAAGGGGCCAGTACTAGTTTTTTCCCTCCCTCTGTCTCTCTCTCTCTATTTGTTTGAAGGACTGCTGGCACGTGCAGAGGTCCGGAAGTCCCCGGTTAGTAAGAATAGAGAGGTGTAAAAAAATATCATGGTATGTTTATGTCCAAAAAAAAATTAGAGGGTTGGAGTGAGGGTTGAGAAAGCCTGTAATTGAGATATTGATTAGGGTAACTAAGTGCGTACTGTTACCAAGAACCAACTTTCTTTTGTTGTAAGTAATAGTTGATGAAGGTGTGTGGAGCGGAAGTCACGGGAAATTTGTTTCGTTTGAGGGGGGAAAGGGTTGAGGTTGATGACAAAGACAATGTGTGACTGAATTGCCAATTGGTTCCGTGCATAATTTATCTGGAAGTTCCCTTTTTCCCCCCTTCTTTTTATTAGACTTGTTGGACTTGTTTAGCTTTTCAGGTTTTTTTTTTACTTTTGTTTATTTTTTTGGTTCTGTTTATACCTATTTGACCAGTTTTTTTTGGGGTGAATCTTGTCCCATGTCAAATGTGTATGGTGTGAGTATACACCACGGTAACTTTATCAGGGTCTTCAGTGTTGTAAGACCCGAGAATGGAACAATTGAGTGAGGGTGTAGATTGGATAAAGAGTGTAAGAGAAAGGATCAGTGTTTTTTTTTTGGTGTAAAAGGGGGATTTCTAAGAGAGTAGCCGGATTTTTTTTTGGTTTTGTTACAATTTGGTGGTATTTTTTGTACGATCTTGCAGGGCTCCATGGACGCAGATGGAGAGTCGAGAGATCCAGGGGCGGAGAACAAGTCCCCGGAGGATTCTTCGGTGGGATCGAAAAGAAGAGGACCTCGCACCACCATCAAAGCCAAACAGTTGGAAATACTCAAAACAGCTTTCTCGCAAACCCCCAAGCCCACCAGACATATCCGAGAGCAACTGGCCAAAGAAACTGGACTCCCCATGAGGGTCATACAGGTATTATTTCATTCACATTACTTTCCAGCCAAGTACAAGGTTAACTTTTATCCCACACCGCTTCTGGACTCCTCTTCCACGAGGGGGCAAATTCTCTCTCTCTCTCTCCCCTTTGGCCTGTCCTTTACTCCTGAACACGATTGCCGGTACTTGTCAAAAGTGAAATCTTTGTAGTTAAAATAAGACGTGAGAGTCGTGATTGTGTTGGATGCGTCATTTTTTCGTCGGTCTTCTTCTATTTCTCCCTTTCTATATATTTTTTTCCTGCGACTCTCAGAAAAATTCTCTGCACTCTTCCTCCTGCCAGGATTTTTATTGTTATTATATTTGCTGTGGTTTTTTTCTGTCTCTTCTCACATCTCTCTCTTTCTTTGTTTTCTCTCTCTCTCTTCCGTGTTTTCTGTCTCTTTCTGTGTTTTCTATCTCTTTCTGCTTTCTCTCTGTTCTTCTTTCTTGTCTCTCTCGCTTTCTTTCTTGACTCTCTTGCTGGTTTCTCCTTCCTGGTTTCTCTCTCTTTCTCTTTTCCTCCGGTTTCTCTCTCTTTCTCTTTTCCTCCGGTTTCTCTCTCTTTCTCTTTTCCTCCGGTTTCTCTCTCTCTGTCTTTTCTTCTGGTTTCTCTCTCCCTCTTTCTGTGCGTTCTGTTATGTTTCCTCTCTGAACTTCTATTTTTGCCTTTCTTTCCTTCCATTTAGCCTGCCCTTCCTTCTAATTTTTTCTCACTTTTCCTTTAGTTTTCCTCCCTTTCTTTCTGTGTTTTCGCTCTGTCCCTTTCTCCGTCCTGGGGTTTTCTTTGTTTCTGTTTGTCTCGCTCTTTTTTCTATTTTCTCTCTGTCGTTGTGGTTTTCGCTTAATTTTCTCTATTTTCCTCTCTTTTTTCTATTTTTCTCGTTTTTTCTCCTTTTTTTCTCCTTTTTCTCTCCTTTTTTTCTCGTTCTTTCTTGTTCTTGCTCTCGCTGTTGGTCTTGCCGCCGTTTTTTCACCCTTTACCACATCTTCTGACAGTAGTACAATTACCGAAAGAAAAAATCATTGTGGGTCTCATATCCATGTTTTTGTGAGATATTTCCCCTTCTTCTCTCAATATAAACATGTTTCGTGGAGGTACAATGTATGTAATTTTGGGTACCTTTTGTGTGTGTCCCTGCAGGTATGGTTCCAGAATAAAAG
The DNA here is from genome assembly GCA_034698585.1 of Disparrhopalites patrizii. Lineage (NCBI taxonomy): Eukaryota > Metazoa > Arthropoda > Collembola > Symphypleona > Sminthuridae > Disparrhopalites > Disparrhopalites patrizii. Next base: position 6,447 of record JAQGBT010003930.1, on the reverse strand, counting down.
GAGCAAAGAGAGACGTCTGAAGCAGTTGACATCGATGGGTCGGGGTCCGTTCTTCGGGTCGTCGAGGAAGATGAGAGGTTTCCCCATGAATATCAGTCCGAGTATGGATGACGGCCCCAACCCACCCTTCCCCTACTTCCCCGATGCCAAATTCTCAGATTTCCCCTACGGACCCGGTGGTGGACCTGGCCAGGGTTTCCATGACTTTTTCCCAGGACAGCAAGCTCACTTTCCTTCCGGAGGAGGTAACGTCATTTTCCCTCCCTCTTTTAAAAATAAAAATAAAATATAAAAAAAAAAACCGTATATATTTTATACTATTGCTTACGGAGATATAGTCTTTTTCGTTTCCTGTTCGCATCCATCTTGTCCCCTTTCCCCCCACAAAACGCCCTCCGAAAAGGGGGAAAAAAACTTTTTTTCTGCAAACTCACCCAAACACAATCACATATGTAGGGCTTCCCTCGCAAGCGTAACACAACAGTCACATTTTCTCTCTCACCCTCTTAACAACATCTAGAGACGCACACACATAGAATTCCCTCTCTGTCTCTCTCTCTCTCTCTCTGTAGCTCTCTCGCCCTCACCCTCGTCTTGTGAACGTGTAGAACACACCCACTCGGAGAAGGGCTACAAAAGCCTATCTATACACGACAACGTTAAATGCTCCTGCTCCCATTCCTTGTACATATTAAATGCAACAACAAAGTTTTCTTCTTCTCTAGTTTTACACGTAGTAGCGTAAAATAACAGACCTACGCAAGATTATTGATCCAATGAAACCAAGTTTATTTTAGTTTTTCTTCTCTCTCTCTCTCTCACACACTCTTTCTCTCTTGTTTTCCCTCCCTCTCCCTCTCCCCCCTTTGAACGTAACCATTTCGTGTTGGACATTATTGCAAACTATTCACCTAACCTTCTCCCAACACACGTATAATGTGCATACATGGGACAAAGGATGGGGTGGATTTCTTGAAGAAAAATGTTCTTTGCAACAGGAAGAGAGACTACTGAACTAGGGGTAGAAAAACATCCGTATAAATCACGGAGGGGAAAAAAAAGTTTTCAAAAAAAAAAAAAAACTTTGTCTCTCTATGTTTGTCTTGGTTTAGTTCAAGAAATCTTCTCTATCGTCCCTCTTTCTTCAATTATTACTATTAAGAGCACGTACACATTTCTCTCTCTCATCCCTACTTTCCCCCTCATGTTCAAATTTCCTTGGTATTCCACACATTCTCCCTTGCTGTCTCCCTCTGTCTCGCTACTTTTTCTCTCTCTTCCCTCCCTCCTCTTTTTGTCTGTCTCGCTTCTGTTTCTCTCTCTTATCTCCCTTTCCATCTGTCTCTCTGCCTTTCCTCTTCCTTCCTTCCTCTCTCTGTCTCTCTCTCTCTCTGTCTCTTCGCGTGGGAGGTGGAAAGTGTTTAGATGGAAAATGTCTTTTATCATATCCGCATATATACCTAGAAGCCCTATAAGCCTAGCCAACCATCATTGTTTTTTTTTCTTCTCCTGAACATGAAATGGCATGAGTTTGTCCTCACGTATATCCAGATGCCTTGCTACGTGTTAATGCATACACAAATACATTTTGATCCTATTTTGGGCGCAATCCCCCCTTTTGACCCTTTTTTTTAAGTGTAAATTGAATAGCTGAATTTAGAATTTATCCCCATGGATGTTGGATGGTGTTTGGTGTTACGTGAAGGTATAGAAATGTTCATATGTATATAGATTCTGTGTGTTTCTGTGCAGTTCCGGGTCCATTAGACCAACCGGGGGGGATGGGAGACTTCCCTGGCGGTCCCGGTGGAATGCCCCCAAATGAAGGTCAGGGTCCCCCGAATGGTCCTCCAGGTCCCCCGGGGAGTTTCATGGGACAAGGAAGTGACCTTATGACCCAACCTCGGTCGAGTCCTGACTACATGCCACCAGGTGAGAGTCCTCTTCAACTTATCAGTTCGCAACGCTGGTCTGTGCATCGCCACAGGTAATGGAAAGTGCGTGTGCAGAACATCTAAAGCAAACCAAAACAAAAAAAAAATAATAAAAAAAAAAAACTCCAAGAAAAGAGAGTCAATAACGCAACTTTGTGTTGTGCTCTTACCATTTTTGTTTAGTGTCCGGAACTGGGAGTTTTTCAGATCACCAGATGAACGAAGGGTTAGTGTGGTGACATCAAATGAAGAAACTATGAGTGATGGAGAGACATTTTAGTACATAATTTAAATGGGGTGAGAAAGAAAAAAGGAACTTTCCTCCGTTTCGCCCCCTCCCTTTTTTTTGGTGGTGTTGTTCAATTACTATAAAAAATCCTATAAAAAATTATAATGATTGTGAAACCATCAAGAGAAAAGTGTGTTGTGTGGAAGAAAGAGACAAATTTTTTTTTTTTCAATAGGAAAAAAAAATAAGACGCATCTTTGTTTTTGTTTTCGTCTCCGTCGACTTCTATATAAAATAAATAGTACTTTAACAAGCATTACAAGAAAAAAAAGCTATTACAAAACGAGTGAATGATCACGATATAATTTTTAAAATATCAACTCCTTTGAGCAAAATAAAAATCCTTACGTCAAACCATATATATGTATTTGTGTAAATATACGTATATAAAGAATACACCTCTAATAGACCGAAGCAAGAAGACCCAGACAGAGAGAGAGAGAGAATCTTCTCATCCGATCCAGCACGAAACGCGTACGAATCTATTATCATGTTCGTTTATTTAGCACAATAACTACTATTATTATTACCAAATAAAAATCAACGTTTTTAAGAAGAAGAAAAAAAGGTATACAGGAACATTTTTATGTACTTATGACGATTAAAAAAACGTAATAATAATAGTACTATATAATCATTATAATCATTAATAATACATTCACGACAAAACAACACTTTTTGCTGACGAAACTCTTTCGAAAAATCACATTTACATACGTTGTATCAAGAACTTATTTATATGAATATACACATTATATACGTAGGGATTTATAATTATTATAAAATTATATAGTAAAAATGAAGAACAAGTGAGCCAATGATCAGTTTTCATAGTTTTCCACAAGCCCACCAAAGTGTTTTTATTTTCCTTAAAATACGTTACAGACAAAAAAAAAGGAAAAAACTAGCAATTTTTTTTTAAATGTAAAAAAAATACACGAACATCATATCACACATCATGTCAGCGTCACTGTGTCATCTAAAAAGAAAGTACTATACAAATCCTATAGAAAGTAACCTCCACCTACCCTCTCAATCATTATCGTATGGTTATCATCCCCCACCCTCCACAGACAAAAAACACACACGCACACAAATCTTTGTTGTTATTCCACCAAATCTTTTCTTTGTATGTATATGTATATATGCGAACGCACAGGAGTAAATGAACTATATATACTACTGAAAAAAACTTTACTATATACCTTTTATGGTGTACAAAAGTGCAATCCCCACGGCAGGGTCTATGATTTTGATTAATTCTGAGAAGATGACAGAGACAAAAAAAAGTGAAACTTGTAGTACATATGCCAGAAAAACTTGTGCTTACAATTGCCACCTGGACAGAATCTTCCGAGAGAAGGAAACAAACAGCCACGTTACAGGAAAGACTCAAGGGAAAAGAAAAATATTCCTTTGCAGGGTGTGCCGGCCAAATCTCTGGGGCAAAAGGATACCTCTGGAGTCTTTGGAAATCTTTTTGGATGAAGGGAACGCCTGGAGAATAAAGGGTAGAATCAAAGGCCCTGGAGAGAAGGGAAACCTAAATGGAAATCCTGGAGAGAAACGAGACGTTCCTGGAGAAGAAGAACCACGAAAACACTGTGGAGAAACGGGGGAAATCCTGGAGAAAACCCGTAAAGAAAAGGTAACTCCGAAGAAAAATGGCAACTCGACAAAAAAATTGGCAAAAAGTCCAGCTCTGCATGGAAGGGAAAGAAAATGAAAACCAAAAAAAAGTTTGGCAGAAAATAATCATAGACCAATTGCTAAGCCCACCCAACTCTCAAAAACATCCCCTCCAAATGTATAAAAAAAAAGCAAATCCAATCAAAAAGTGTATATATTGGGGAAAAAAGAAGAGAAAAAAATAGGAAGATCCGAAAAGAAAAAAAAAAGAATTTCAACAAAAAAAAAGTAACATCCTCATCATGGATATAAAATTGTATATATACGTAAAAATATATACACAGAGGTATTTTTCTTGCACAATAATAATTATAACGATAATAAAATTTAAATATTTGCTATGATAATAATAATCCATAATAATGCTAAAACAAACACAAAAACCCCGTAAATATTTGCATCCATTTGATTACTGTTGAGAGAGACATATTCACCCATGCAGCTATGACTTTTTTTTTCATTTTGGATGATGACACCACCGTATTACTAATGTTATCTCGCTATATATATATACATCTGCTCCCCTCCCAAACATATAACTACGCTATGATATTTACACTTCTCCCTATATATGTGTGTAACTCTTATTTTTGCTATATATTATATACCTAGAAGGATTCACGTACATTATTTCCAGGAAAAAAAAATGTATAAGCAAGGAAAAAATACTTAATTTATACAAACAAAATAAATATTTACACCCGGGATATACATATATATATATATATATATAAAAAGAAGATCTTTCAAGGAAATGAAACCAAATAATAATTATAATGATTAAGAGACAAAAAAGGAAAGGATAAAAAATTTTCACGTCTATTAAGCAAAAAAACAAAATTATGCCACATTTTTATTGTCGTGAATAAATGCAAAACAACAATTGTTAATACAAAATGATTTTTAAAAAACCATTGTTTTTACTTGATTTTTTTTATTCTCTGCCCAATATCTTTATAAATACTTGGAAATACATAAGAATACATACCTAAATTACGGCTGCTACTTCTACTATTCACTATACTTTTTTTTCTAGTATTTTGACAAAATACATAATTACATTCCACACAAATACTGGCACAAGGGCCATGTGAGAACTGTACGCCGGCAAATCTTTGATAATCATCCTTCCTCTTTAATTCCAATGGTCCTCCCATGGCAAACTAAAAAGGGCCGAGATTTCTGTCATTTAATAAAAGCCTCATTAATTGGAGTGACACTTTTTCAAAGCCATAATCTTATTATTGCTCTTTTTTTTACGTTTCTATTTTTAGTTTTTAAAAAGACCCAACCCATGGCAAAGCCTCGGAATGTCCCCTGAAACCTTTCCCCATCAAAAATCATAATATGTAAGACCATTAATACAAAAAACTATCCATAACCCCCTTAATCACCCACCAACCTGTGACGAAATGGAGGAAAGAACAGATGAAAAACCGAATTCGCCTTCAAACGACAAAAGGAGAAAAAAAAACATTTTCTCCACACAAGCATGACAAAATACAGGGAGGGTGATAGGACAATAATAAGAATAAAAAAAAAAGAAGAGAAATCCGGGACCTGTCCCAGAAATTATGTGTTGTTGTGGTAGTAGTAGTAGCATTTTTGTAGGTCTCTTGCATTAAATAGGAATCATTTGAGAGAAGAAGAGAAAAAGAGAGAGAGAGACAGAAAAAGAGAAGATGGTCAGGAGAAGGAAATGAAAGACAGCCACACGGTGCTGTTTGGGGCTGTCACTGTCAAAAGACGAAGGTGTCAGTCTCTCTCCTTGAAGTCTTGTCCCACCAGATGACCTTTTGTACAAGAGCGTGAAGCCTCCAGCTAAGACATAGAGTGCGCAAGAATGTATGTATACCAGGAAGAAGATGAAGAAGAAAAAAATCCTGCCCCTTCCTTTCTTTTCACTCTTGTCTCTCTCTCTCTCTCCCTCTCTCTCCCTCTCTGTCTTTCTCTGTCTTTCTCTGTCTCTCTCTGTCTCTCACTGCGTCTCTTCTCCTCTGCCGTTATAAAAAGTGTGACATTTTCTGCATTGTCCAAACCAACAAGTGTGATTGACATTTTTGTGCGGTGTGTTGAGTGCCTCTGTGCCGTGTAGGATCAGGCCTTTGCATCTTTCCACATAATTCCCTCCCAGAAAAAAAGTCTTCCCTCTCCCATCCTAACCCTGTCTTCTCCCCACTATTGTCTATATGGGTCTTTCTCTTTATCCATATACACATATGTACATATGTATGTACACATATGTGTGTATGTGTGTAAAAATACACTTTTCCAAGACTCCTCCGGCTTTATGGTTTTACGAGACTCCGTCGCCCACAGGGTATTTCTTTTTTGGGTGTACAGATAGAGACAGAGAAAGAGAAGGAAAGACAGAGAGAGAAATAGAGAGACGGAAAGACAGAGAGAGAGAAAGAGAGAAGGAAAGACAGAGAGAGAGAAAGAGAGAAGGAAAGACAGAGAAAAACAGAGAAAGAGAGAGTTAGAGAGAAATAGAGAGAGAGAAAGAGAGAGTTAGAGAGAAATAGAGAGAGAGAA
>JAQGBT010003929.1:0-18037 GCA_034698585.1 Disparrhopalites patrizii | reverse complement strand
GATTTAATCAAACAGATCAAGGCAGCTTGCTGAAACATTTAACATTGGCGACTATTAGTAGTTGTTTTTCTGCATATATATGCTCAAACCCGTGAAAAATGTGACTCCTGATAAGCTTTGAGTGATTCAGAAAATAGAATCCAGGGAAAAGTATTTAAAAAAAAAGATTTTGTGAATGGTAAATAAATATTTTAGTTATAAAAAATATTAGGTATTGGAATCGGAATTCGGAATTTTTTTTACGAATACGGATTAATTGGAATAGAATTTTTATCTCCGATATGAATTAATTAGAATTTTAATCGCAATCGGTAATCAATTTGTGCTGGAATTTAAATCGGTATTAGAATTTGTATTATAAAAAATACCAGCCCTGGAAATAACTGAGGATGAGTGATTAAATAATTGTATTTTGTCTGTGGAAGTACATATTCATTTTTAGCTTTGAATTTTATTTCGGGCATTCTTTTGAATTGAACGATTTTATATTGTTAGATTGGTTTGTAAGTACATAAGCTTCTCGAATACCCGCATGAAACATAATGTAAACACGCAGTCACCTTTAAAACCACCAACTGCCACCTTTAGGCAAATCGATGTTTTTGCCTACCAGAATATTTTGATTTTTAACTCTGCTATGCACAATCTCGAAGTTGCTGAAAAACATATAAACTAGTAAATGACATTTCGGTGCAGTATAATTTGAAAAGAAATAAAAATTCTCATGGGCACATTTTCTGAAAAATGAATTTGTTTCGAAACTATGTCACATTTAGGCGCACTCACCTTATATTAGTAAAAGGTCCTGTTTTTAGACAGGGAAGATCTGAGCGCTCTAGATGTGCGAATTGTGCCGGGAGTCAAATCGGGCAATGAAAGTGACAAGGGCTCACTCTCCCGAAATAAGGCAACAAGTGTGGGAATATGTATGTTTATGCATATATGATGGATGTCAAACACATAATATATTATATAGGTATAACGTAACCATATTGACGGACTTGCTTTTGGATTGCTTTAGCTGTGAAGTACCTTTGCCCCCAAACGCCAAATTATTTCTAAAATAATAATTTTGAAATGATTTTAGAACCCATTTTCGAAACATCGTTAAATAATCGAATCCTAATGCCTAAAAAGCACAAAACATGAATATATGATAAAATTGCATTGTATCAGACTTTTTATTCAGTTTTTTTAACTCTTGATTCAAAGAGCAAAAATACACACTACTATATCTTGATCTCGTAAATATAAATATTAAATATATATATATTTTTTTACAAATGTATACTTTATAAATATCTGAAACAACCAAGGCATTTATTAAAATTGACTCAGTTAGAAATCATGAGCAGAAATTATAGGCAAACATAATCTTTCAGTTTATAGTTTTCACTGTATTCAGTCTCTTTAGTTTTAGTTTAGTCTCTCTAGTATTTCAGTTCGTATATTAATTAATAACCAATACCCATTTATACATTTACCCCCGCATTCATAGTGTATGCTAAAAGGCACTAGTGCTATAGATTTATAATCTATTATCATTAATTATTAACATTCAGTTTAGGGTAATTCTAAAATTATTTAGGCCGGATACACAAGCGTGCGTAGAGTAACAAAGATATAAAAACGTTCAGGTTTATCCTTTTTTGATTCCATGATGAATATTAGTGCAACAATAATCCACATGTGCATATTATTAATATTAAATATGATTTTGAAAGCAGCTAGCAAGTTTGCATGTATTAGACCTTCAATCGTTGTATTGTAGGTGCTGCAAGTGAGGAGGGAACATGGTGATTGGTGATATGCATATAATAGTATCTATTTTTTAACGGTACATTATTACTTAAATATGTATTCAGATTTTGTGCATTTAAGCAGTAAAGGACTGAATGTTCACAATCAGTTATACATATAAATTATAATTATGCATGTACATATAATAGGCAACATAAACATCAAAATAGTAGCAACAATACTAGTCTAGTACTAATACCTACTATAATTTAAAAAAAACTGAAGCAACACCTATTGGGAAGCTTAATGGAATCGCCCTTCAACTTTACGTACAAATAACATTAATGATTCTAAAAACTCCTTGTTTAATATAAATATGTATTATTTAAGCATTTGCGCCCTACGTACATGATTGAGATTAAGCAATATATATATATATGTATTTTAATATAGGTATATCAATATTATTAATATATGTATATGTGCATAAATATATGTATTTTAGCATATAATGTATGTGTATACATATAGTGATTTTTGTGATTATCGCAATGCAACAAGCAAATTATCAACTTAGAGCGTTGTTTTAAGTTAGGTATAACATAACACATAACTAACTATATGTACTACTAATAATTACTACATTAAGCAGTTCACAATGATAGCATTCTCACTACGTACGTGGTGTGGCGTGTGGCTAATACATCTTACATTTATATTCACAACATACTTTATTATAGTAAATAATTTACGATTCCAGGTGATTTGTTGTCGGAATAGATGGTCTAAAGATATTACCTATACAAGATCTACACATGTATAAAAAACCATCGATAAAGTATCATGCAAAATTATAAACTATAAGCTATAAAAATGTTAACGGTTAACACTAAGCATTAGCTGCACGCTTGCATTTAGTTTGTTTGAGGTAAGTAAAATAAAAGTTTTGTTCTTATATTATTTAAAATATTGAATCTGTAATCTACTATACAGGACAAAATATGTGATACTTTGTTGCCTAAATGGTTTACTAACATTTTACATCATATGAAGTTTTTTCTATTAGCCAAAATGTTAGTTAGTGTCTTAAATATGTTGATAAACTCTGCGGTTTTCAGTCCCACAATTACTCATTTCAGTCTCAAAAGTAGCTTTCTCAGTCGTTTTGTTTTTCATGGTTTATAAACTTCAGGTTATCTCGCAAAGATCCTGTGAAGCGTTTTTCTTCGAAAGTAATCAAATCATAGCGTCGTACGAACACGATATTTATGTAATGAAAGTATATGAGTCACCTGCACATAGGATCAAGAGAGCTGAATGTATTAGGATGAACTGGAATCCGATACTCGACGTTTTTTTATAGGAACTACCATATCCAGTGGTGTGGTGTCAGGATCATCAGGAAGGTCGTCATTTGGGAAATCACAGATTTGATTAGGCTTAGTATTCTTCCGCCTGTTTGGTAAGTTTTTCTTCCGAATATGATTGACACTGGAGACAGATCCGCTGTCACGACCATCCCCAGTAGTAAGAAGGTCAGCGTGTTCACTGGAGAAATGCAGGTTTAAGCCAGCAATCATGCCACTGTCAAGAAGAGAATTTATGCCACCGTTGGTTTTCCCCGCAGTAGTTGGAAATGCAGGCAAAGATTTTGATGGTCCTTCACGCAGCCACTTGAGCACCACCCTGATGTTTAAACCGAATTTTCTAGCCACTCCTCGGGCATCTCCAGCAACCTCCGGATCTTCAATGTATGCATCTAAGACTTGTTGCTTGGCCTTGTCAGACTCAGAGAGAGCAGGTGATTGCACTTCAGGAGTATTGTGAGGTAACTTTTTGCCTGGTAGGACATTCCTCAAGTAGTTTTCTAGACTTAACGAGGCTGCATTAAGTAGGTTGTGGCCATTTGCGTTGCTAGAGGAACTTCCAGGCGATGACATGGGAGGAAGCTCCAGAGGCTCTGTTTTGGAGCGTTTGGATGATGGATAATCATTGTTGTTGTTGTTCATAGTTGATAGGTCTATGCCGTATTCTGGGGAGGCGCTAATCGTTGCTTCTACCATCGACGACGGGTCTACGAAGTCTTCAGAAAGCATATTCAGAGTAGGTCTCGTGATTGTACTTGGCTTTGGACGTTGCTGCCGTTTACGAGGAAGGGCAGGCTTTTTGCATTTTCCATTTACGATTACATTGTTCATCATGTTAGGTGAATGTCTAGAGGCAGCTAAGGCAGCAGCCACAGTTTTAGGCTTAGTCGAGCTACTAGCGGGAGTTTTAGGAGACAAAAATAAATGGTCACCATTTGTCTTTTTCGAATTGAGAGTGGTACCATTGCCATTGGCTGCTGGCAACGTTACACCAACTGCCGATGCTGATTGTGCCAGCTGTTGAAACCAGGCAGGGTATTTAGAATTCTGAGAATCAGGCACGCTGCTAAGATTCAAACCATCAGCCATGGTCATGTCACTTTGAAAGACTGGTAAATTCACACCCGAGTGCTGAAGCATTTGGACGTATTCATTTTGCTGCTTAATTAGCTGCAACGTCTGTTGTGTCATGAAGTCATCCTTAAAGGGTTCATTGTTACCAGTCCCATTTGAATTCTGACCTGACGTCGGGGACGGAGTGGTTGCAGTAGGGTACCCATAACCGAATCCTCTTGAAAGTTTTGTCAAAGTAATTTCATTCTTCATGCAAGCATTACGCAGAAGGGTAAAATCTTCTTGAGGATATAAGTATGCTAGCTCATCCAAAATCTCTGCAAGCGTGAGAACGTCGTCACCGTTTATTCCATTAGAATAACAGGAGTAGCTGTTGTGATTACCGGAGTTGCTCCGGGATGGACTGATGCTATTTCCCCTCTGTGGACTTCCTCGTGGAGATGGCAAGTTGATAGAATCTTGAAGGATCTTCCCACCTTTTGTTGAATGGCTGATTCGTGGCGGGCTAGCATCAATGTCTGGCAGCAATGACCCCGCGTTGCTGAGAAGGCCGAGATTTAATGCTCCTGAACTTTGGGGTGACCATGGGGCCTTGATTCGGACGGAATCCCTCAGGGACAGTAGCGTATTTATAGCATTGGCCATAACGGATTTTGGTGGAGAATATAAACCAGATGAATCCGTTGGACCGGCTTGCGATGCATCTACCGAACTCACCTGAAACCAACAAAACAGAAGGTGTTTCAGCTTTCCTAATTCCTATAATTCACGTTGATTCTTTCAGAAACATTGTATCCATAAATCTACAACCTAATATTAGCTTACCATCTTGATATGAATTTATCAGGACCGAACGATGGCACTGAGAAACGATGACCTCACGTACACCGTCACTGGATCAGGAACACTGGAGCTTGAGTCAAAGATGACTTTTTCACTAGATTCAGGATGACACTTTTGTTGCAGTTAATAGTCCTTTTAAACGAATATGTTCAGTAATTATCTCAGATTCATTCTTAAACGGAGGAAAATCGTTGGTAAAATATCTTTAAAAGCAATATCGAAGCAAGAAAATGAACTGCCAGCCTTTTTTTTTTATATCCTATATATTTCTGTATACCCAACTCATGACGTTGACAGCAGAAGGTTACGAGTTTGAAGGTAATACAGTTGGCAGAGCTTCTTGAAGAGAGATACTTTACGTTTTACTGATATATTTTAGGTATAACCAAGAAGGTCTTGAGAGTGTCAATAGAATGCACCTATTAAGCCAAACAAACACTGGCTAATCTGGACGGAGGATAATACATGTGAATTTCTTGATGTTTTTCTCAGTTGCTGCGGACAGGAAAATTCTACACTTTTTTGCTCTTGGCATTGGACAAACGACAACAAAATCGGAGGTACTGCATGACTCACTGGAATATATACTGGAGAAACAAAAATCGAAGTATAAATATGTAATACAAAAAAAAGGGTCCAAATAATTATGTACTTTTTTTTGTTTGTTTTGACAACGCACCCGGAGAAAAGTCAGAAAAGGACGGATTTTGCGTGTCGAAGAACTTTATATACATGTGTTTTATGTATGGAAACCAGTAATTTTTTGTTTATTAAAAGTTTTGAAAAAAGGAAAATAAGTGTGAGGATGACAACAATGAATTAAGACGGAGAAGTGTCTTTTTTTTTTTTTTTGGGAGGGGAGTTTATTGTTCAAGGGATTCGTTGGAACTGCGAAGGAGAGAGCTTGAAGCCTTTAAAAAGCCCTGGAGCGGTCCTAAAGCCCTTTAGGCTTTCTTTTTAGTCCAAGGCACTTTCGCATCCAAAACAAAAGCCCATGAATTGAACGTGCCTTGTAGTAAATATGTATTTTTATGTATCTTTAGTTGAAAGTCCCAGGGTTTTTTTGGGCTTTTCCAGTTGCATTCAAAATACATGCATTAAATACGAGACATTGAAAGCATGCCAAGAAATATTAAGTGACCCCTCTTTATAGATGCATTTTCGTGTCATTTTTTTTTTTTTGCCATTGTCCAGCATGCAAAAAAATTACGGAAAAAAATGTGTTCACATAATTATATTTTTCTATATAAGAAAAGTTTAAATAACTGAGAATTGTTTTATTTTCATATCAGACACACCGTGAAGACTCACACGAAAACGAAAAATGAACAAACTATGACTTTTTCCCGCCAAGTTTAAAAAATGTAGTTTTCGGTAATTTGGTAAATTCGTAAAAATTTATGTTTTTTTTATTTTGTGACTCTGTGACCGAATTTTAATTATTCAAATGCGTTTTATTTTTTTTTAACTTGTTTAAAATGCAATCTGGCATACTTTGTAGGCTGAAATAAACGCAAAATCAATTTTAAAAAAACTATAAATTGACTACGCAAGCTCTGATTTTCCAAAAATTAAAGTATTTTGTCGAAGGAATAGTATTATATTACCGCCAATTTAAAAAAGTAATATGACTCTGATTTTCCCATAAATAAAATTGACCCCGTTGGTCACTGTGATTCTTGTGCTAAAATCTAAACAATCATGATTTTATGATCATGCCGACCTTCCCCTTCCCGTTCTCAGGTATGTTTCTCGCAATCAGTTGGAATCAATTAGGCTTGAATGGCTTGACTGATCAACTTTTTTGAGATTTGATTTGCGTGAAACAATTAAAAATTATGAAGCAATATAGCGTAACTCTTTTATTTATTTGTATGCATATATGTATAATGCATATTATAGTACATATATTAATATACATACTACTATCATCTAACTTCGACGATTTGTAGTTTAATTGTGGCACGAATTTATGTGCTTTGACGACTGACGACGACCATGACAGCAATGTAATATTAACCTGCATACTATCTAAGGTCATATGGAAGATGAAAGTGGTCTATATATACGTATACGTATGTTATTTGGAACAGATCCTGAAGTCAGCAAAATGGAGCGGTATCAGGTGTTTGAACTTATTGGTGAAGGATCCTTCGGAAAGGTTTATCGGGGTAAGGACAGACAAACGGGTGAGATGGTGGCTGTTAAAATGGTGTCTAAGGTGAGTAAATACGCTTTACCTAATATGTATACATTGGGACATGTTCAAATATGTAAAAAAAAAAAAAAAAAGGAATAGTTGTTCTCCCAACTTGGTTATGATGTTATGAAACACATTTTTTTTGTTATTTTAATTTCAGGCTACCACGGCAGTCAAGCTAAGCAGTCTAAAGCAAGAATGTGAAATTCAAAAGAATCTTAAACATCCTAATATCATTCAAATGTTGGATTCGGTGGAAACGGCGGATCATGTTAGTAACCTTGCAGAATATTTTTTCGCTAGACGTAATGTGTGCGTTTAGGAATAGATGTGCTTACCTGCTTACTGTGTAAATGCTTTCATGTATACCTATACTACCTACATAGTTTGTGAGGAGCTAATCGTATAGCTGTTTTGTTTATGGGTGTACACAATTTTTTAGATCATTTTGATTACGGAACTTGCCCGAGGAGATATTTTTGATTTGTTCATTCGTCGAGGACAGCTTCCATTACCGAAAGTTCAGTTTGTTGCCTACAATTTGGTCTCAGCTTTACAATATTTACACTCTCGTAGAATTCTACATAGAGACCTAAAACCTCAGAACATTCTCATGGGGACTGATAATTTACCCAAGCTATGCGACTTTGGGTTTGCTCGTACTGTTGGTATAGATACTTATATGCTTACTTCGGTAAAAGGAACTCCCTTGTATATGGCGCCGGAATTGGTACAGAGGAGACCTTATGATCACAATGCTGATTTATGGTAATTAGTAATTACAACTTGTTTGCTCTCCTAAATTTTAAACGATGTGTAATGTTTTTGTATTCGCATGGGCTTTACAAGACTTAATCATGTCATAGGGCACTTGGCTGCATTCTGTATGAACTAGCAACAGGTCATCCACCATTCCCAACATCATCAATATTTCAGTTGGGAAGAAAGATCCAGTTTGATCCGGTTTACTGGCCACCGGCCATAACTGGCGATTGCAAAACTTTTATTCAAGGCTTGCTTGAAAAAGATCCCCAGAAGAGATTATCATGGCCAGAACTACTGGGTCATCCTTTCATTCACAATTTTATGCTGGACGTAAAACCTCAGGAAAAATTTTCGTTAACCAAAGCTCTAAGTCCTTCACAAGAGCTTGAAAAAGAAAAGCAGAGGCAGGTATTACAGAAGAAAATTCAGAAAAAGATGGAGAATTATTCCAGGTACATGCTTGTTTTTGCTTTGTGGAATTAATGACCATCCAGCTAAATAATTCATATGAAGCAGTTACCAGTTATATTTTATAATTATAAATCACCACTAATTGCTTCTCTGCACAGAATTCTGGTACGAACAGCAAAAAAGATTGAAGACGCTCACCGGGAACTGCAACAATGCAGTACGGATACCGGAGCACCTAGTCAGTTTCAAAACGTGAATCAACCAATAAGAAATCCTACAAAATCTTTCAGAAGTCCGCGTTTATCCAGTTCATCCGACTCGTCACTAGTGTCCTCTGTTGAATCTCTTACATCTAGCAGCAGTTCATTGTCTCACAGTTCCGTTGATGACGACAGGCAGACTGTGATTGGCGAGATGCAATCTCCTGCATCGCGTAATCTGTTTTCTCCTATTTCTAACCGGACTCAGAAAAGTTCACAGAGGAAAAGGGATTCAGTTATACATGGAAAACCCGCATTTGACTTGAATTTAAGCAACCTGAGACTGGACGAAAATACACACCAACAAGACTCAAGTTTCAGTGGTTATATGTATGATATTATTTGGACCAGTGAAGGCATGCACCTTCGACATTCAATGGATAAACCCATTGAGAGCGAAGAATGGATTGATTTTGTGGGTAAAACTATGCGCGAAGTGGAATCTAACCCGTCAAGTCTGTGTGAGAAGCATTTTCTGTCGGTTCTCGTTGCACCCTTAATGAATCATTTAGCTGGAGCAGAGGTTGTAGAAAAAATTGCGACTCTCTTGTCCATGCCTTTTACTCTGGCGGGGGAAAATATGCAGTTGAAGGAAAATTTGGTTCAGATATACTATGGCTCCAAAGTTCTACCTAATTTGGTCTACGCATGTAAGCTTATTGTCCGGAGAAGACTGCTGGAAAGAATTTCTGCCGGAAATAACGATCTTGAAGATAGTAGCAACAATAATAATATAAATAATATTAACTTGGTTGAAAACTTAATAACAATTATGGAGGACGAAGATTTTGCTGGGATTGATAAGTGCATGAGACTCATTACTTACTTGGTTTATTTGGACACTCGATTCGTGGAACAATGTTGTGAATGTTTTTGTGGATTCAAATTTTTTCCTATTTTACTGTTGTGTCTTCAAAGCTATGACAAAGGAATAAGACTGACGTTAAATACACTTGCAACTTTAGGTCAAATTTTACGAACTGCAGAAGAGAACGCCACTGCTTTTGAAACTTTTCTGACGGGTAAGTTAAACTTTAGATTTGCAACAGTGGAGTCCGTTTCTGTTCGAAGACCAATTCATGATTGCAAATTGCAATTGTTTTTGAACTTTTTTTGAACCTTTCAGAATACGAAAACTTCGACAAAATCAACGCTGAAGTTTTTGGGTTGCTCACTCACGCGGATCCAAATGTTCAAACAAAGTCGTTCCGACTTATAGGTTACTTAATTACGCATTCGCAGAAAATCCGCGAGAACTTTATTCGTCCTCAGGCTGTGGTTCTGTGGAGTATTCTCACGCAAGCTTCTAATCACCCGGATAGGTTCATTTCTGCTGTAAGTTATTACAATTTCGAATTTACTGAATTTGCAAGTCGTCTTTCGTATTTTGTTTGTGTTCAAATAATGGTATTGTAATTCCGGGGACTTTTTCATTATTTTAGTAGGTACTTGTTCCGTGTTTTTCTCATTGCTTAATCTAATTACGTTGTGGTTATTTTAGGCTGCGGAATTTACTTCTGGACAGCTCCAGCAGTTTATTCCCTGCAAAAGTGAGGATGGATCGGGAAGTATTTCAGTGTCACAATAATATAAAAATAGCAATACTAGATACGTCGTTTATCCAAACTTTTAATATACGATTTAGCTGTCATGATATGTCAGTTCACACTGCCATCCGAGTTTGTTTCCTGTTTGTACTTTGATTGTAATTGTATTTTTGAACATGATGTGCAAATATTTAAGTATTTAAATTAGTAGTTTCAGTAGTTTGAATTGACGCGAGGATTTATCAAATGGAAATTACTCAGGCATATTTGGCCCCGTGCCACTGAGAAACTTTGAAATGTGTATACAATGTTCACTTCAATACGTTTTAAATGTGAAATTATGTACTAACAAAAGTATTAATTGTTCGATACTACACGGACACATTACGAAGTCAGGTATAATGGAAATAAGCGTTATTTACCCTTGAACGTTTCTTTAATATAATGTAATGCTCGCAAAAATACTAAGAAATATGATTAAAGTAAACGGAGTTGTTATATAATGTAGGAACTCGCGAACTCTTAAGAAGAAGTGATTAGTAGAGCCAATTGTAATATTGTATTTTGTATTCTATCCTTTTAACTATCTTGGTTGAATGAATTTTTCCAATATATACTAATACATGAAAGTAATTCATCGTATTGTTAAAGTCGCAAGTCATATTCGGATGTTATTATTTTTAATTTATTAATAAAATGGGCTGTGCGCCTACATGCCATTGTTTTTATACCGAATTAACTTGAACATTTTTTCGCAAGTTTAAAACAGTAATGAATGTATCTTGTATCTCGTTGTAACATTAGATCTTATACATTATACATCTTATACCTATACGCACGATGAAATAAAAAAATACAGTTCTAATAAAAATTAAAAATAGACCTGTTCGCTTTAGCCGAAGAGTGGAGACTGGAGAAGCTATTAAATATAAATATTATTATTGAAAGATGAAACATTTTTAATATGCACTTAAATCATGAATAATTAGTGTAATATTCCTATTAGGAATATTAGAAGCAAAGCCGCATGTCTAATTTCCAGAGATGAAAGAAAAGCCGTTAAATATATTTAACGTATATATATATATATATACGTATGTATATATATATATGTATACATATATACAAATGTTTAGGTACACAAATAAAGCCAAGTTGGTAACGTCGTTGATAAGTTAGTAACTATTAATTATTAGTCATTTCAACGAATTTCCGAACATCCAACGATAATAATTCTGCTAGCTTAATTTACTACGCTGTTTTTAAGGTAACGTTTTGCTGGTCCCGCTTTTACCTTTGTATTCAGCGGGTGAAGCTGCGTGGAAAAAGTGCTTGGAACAGCTGACTGATAGACAGCGATAGAAAGAATTTCTCTTGCTTTTTTTTGCTTTCCCCGCATACAAAAATCATCACCATTTCAGTACATACATTTCCTCTGCTTTTTATTATCAAGCAACAACAATACAGAATTTCTCCACAAAAATATTTTTAAGCCCCAACAAAGAAAAAATTAACGATTGAAATCGAACGTAATTTGTCAGTCATTTACTCACTTATACCTACTGGAAGCTCCCAATTTTATTGCTACACGTCAAAAAAAAAAAAAAAGGTTGAACACCTGTGCCAGTATTTTTACTTTTATCATACCTCAAATATACAAAAAGAAGCTTCTGCAATAGTCATAAAAACCTTCAGACAGGCAGGATGACGGATAAATAAAAAATAAATGTGGTTTTATTCAAATCTTGTGACTTATTTAAATTTTAAAAGGCTCAGTGAAACACACCTGTATTTGGAATTAGGACACAAGTTCGGGCAATGTGATTCATACGCAAAATGCAAATATACTCGGGGTATAACTCAAGTTTTGTGTAACTAAAAAATAAAGATTATTATGCAGAGCAGCATGTACAAAAATTCCGTTTCATTTAATCACAGCAGTTGTAATCGTCACCAAACTCCCGCCGAGGAAAGAAGAGTTATTAGGACAGGTTAAAATTTTAGAAAATACATTTTTTGATAGTTACAAACATGTGTTTTCGGCATTTTCAGTCTCAGAACTTTTGGTGAAAGCTTGGCTTTTGTGGATTGTTGAAAAGGCTGAATGATGAAGGAACTAATTCGTTAATTGAATTGCAATTTCCTTGTTTTTTGAAACATTTAACAGGTTACAGGAGATTACATTGACAGGCTAGCCATTGAGGTATATCACCTATAGTAGGCCTATCAGAGCCAAAACTGTCAAGGTCAGCCGCAATCCACTTCACCTAGCTTCAAATGCATAATAATCACTTAATCACTGATTTTATACTCGTACTTGATCATTTTAGAATGAAATGGCAATCAATTTTATGCTGGTTGGACAAAAATTCGTTTTCAGCTTAAACTATTGACCATTTTAATCAGTTTTGTACGGTTTTTCAGTTACTACAGGTGGAGCCTAATCAATTGGAACTGCATTTTAGAAGACTGAAAATGAGAAAGTCGGACATTAATCACTTGAACAATCAAAACTATAGCCAATATCGAAGCAGGAAGTACCTACAGCTATAACATTTGAAATACTGTGGGCAGTGCAAGAGACTACATCAAAAGATTAGATGAAGAGAACCAACCTTCACATATCTTACAGTACTGACGAAGACTAATTGATTCAAAAATCAAGAATACCTATTCAAGAAACTGACGGGGGAACTCCAATAAACTATATGTATAGTTTAGAATATGCAATAAGATTTTGATGTAGGATTAACTAAAGCCTATTTAAAGGTTGTGAGTGAGTTGTGATTTTTATTGAAGGTTGTGAGTACGGTGTTCTCCGGAATAAATGCGTATCCCTGTTCGTCCGATACGTTTTTAAGTTCAACCGATTTATACCTCCTTTTAATGAACTATTCAGTGATATTGCCTGAAAATAATATAAATATAAACTACCTACAGACGACGACACCAAAATCACACGCTGGTCACTGCCAATGTGCGTTCAGTTGGGCACTATTTTTTAATTAACTAAGACTGTTCGCGTAATAAAGGTAGCAACCATGAATTTCGGTGGGACTGTCAGAATCAATAAGTGTGGTGTTACTATTGTATTGGCAATTTTAATTCTTTTAATTGTATTCCTTTATAATACCCAAACCAAGGGTGGCTCTACAACTTCCTCATTTTTGTCGTCTATTAAAGCACCAAAGAAAGCCATTAGCGAAGGTAGTCTCATTAGTGCCAAATCTTTACTGATTGCTGCAGTAGATGTGGCAGTGAAAGGGGGTTATGAAGTTGTTCAAGTGCGACAGAATTCCAACGACTTGGGGGAGAAAATTAAAGGTGAGTTACTACATAATATTAAAGTGATTTGGGCGGGACAAAGTTTACAGTTTCAATTTCACCTGTTTTTTATTTATTTATACGTAGGGAAGACAAAAGAAGGAGCCCAAGATAGGGTGACGCAAGGAGACTTCAGATCTCACCGAGTTATGTACTATGGCCTACGCAAAGCCTTCCCTCAAGTCAAGGTAACATTGCGTCCCACTCACACAAATCAAATGGACAATTAGAATATTTTAACGAAATTCCAGTGTAAAACCGGTGGTTTTTATTCTAAGTGTAAGCCTAATTTTGCTTTCATTTTTAGGTGATTTCAGAGGAGCATATAGCAAATTCAGATACGCGAGATATTGAAGTGCCAGCCAATATTAACAACGAAATCTCAAGTATAGTCATTGGCGATACAAATATTTCAGCGGAACATATTTCTGTATGGATTGACCCGCTGGATGCCACTCAAGAATACACCGGTAATGTTTGAAAAACTATAGACTGAGGAAACTTTGCATATGAATTGCGAATTATTGCTAATGGTAGCTATAAATTCTAGATTCTTGTGTTTAGTTTTGAAATCCCATTCTGTTATTATTCCAATATATAAAATATACGCGGCTATTTTACTCTGAACGCGTTATTCGTCATTTTAGAAAATCTCGTGGAGTACGTGACAACGATGGTTTGTGTAGCTGTTAAGGGGGTACCAGTGATCGGTGTCATACATAAACCATTTCCCCCCGCGCAAACCTACTGGGCTATCGTCGGATATGGTCACTCCCCGAACTTGGACATAGTCCACAAAACGGAGAAATCTGCCGCCCAAAAAGATGCCAAATCCAAAGACCCAATCCGTATCGTTGTCTCACGATCTCATGCAGGACACGTCCGGAATATTACGGAAGTAGTTCTCGGAAACAAAAATGGGTTCGAAATTACGAAGGCTGCTGGAGCAGGTACAGATATGATACGTGAATAATTAGTGCTCCATAAGTACTAAGTATTTACCGTTGGCCTAAAATGGTTCAATTGTTTTTCTGTTCCAGGTTACAAAGTTCTGGAAGTTATTAAGGGTAATGCAGATGCATACTTGCACACTACGAATATAAAAAAGTGGGATTTGTGTGCTGGTAATGCTATTCTTAATGCTCTGGACGGAACTATGCTAACTCTGAATGGCGAAAAACTGGATTATTCACCTGATACGGATCCAATGAACTCGAAGGGAATAATAGCTTACATAAATCCATCTGAACTTTCTGAAAAATTTAAAGAAAGTCCCACGTACATTTAGGGAAAAATCCATTGGTTCCAAACATGTACTCCACTCTTTCTCATTACCTCTTTGTTACTCATGCTTATGTCACAATAGAAAGGTGTAGCTCTAGCTTCAAAAGATTGTGTATCTTATTGCTTCCAGTCGTACTAATTCAATTGATGGAGATTATTTGCTGCTAGATCGCGTTATAAATATAACGCAGCAGCTCAAGCTTCCGCTATAATGTGTATCAATTATATTTGTATACGTTTATGTATTACCTTTAGGAAATTGGGTGCGGAGGTATATTGTATTCTCGTTCAGTACAATCGTATTCCCACATACGGCTGAATTTTACCCCTTTAAAATTACGTTCGTTAAAAAAGTCTAACAGGGTCAACATTTTGAACTTTTATATAAAGACATACTTTTACCTGGCTCTTAGTTTAGATTTTCCTGAAAATTTTTGTCTACGAAAAATTAAAGAGGCCCTTGCACTCAAGGTCGTCCCAAACCTTCCTACCTATAGAGTTGCAGCTGTGTTGCTGTCCAGTCCCTGTCCAAACACGTAATAATTAACATACGTAAATAAAAGCAAACGTTTGTGTGTGAATAATTTACAACAGTAATGTTTATCATTGCTTTTAATGTGCAATAAACAGTCATGACTTGAAGTACTCGCAATTGATGTATATCGTTTTTAATTATAAATTGTAGGTATGTAGGTACTTCAACCAAACATGCAAAAGTATTGAAAACAGACGATTGATAAAGAGATGCTTATGCTTACATAATAATGAGTACATTATTGCGATACACGTCGTTTGTAAAAATTTTCAATACACGATTTACATGGCTCCCAAGCATGGTGAATCAGTGCTTCCCTGATTTGAGGGTGCGGCTCCTCCTGATACCTGATGAGACCCTCATCATTTTATTATTTTAGTTAAAGCACAAAAACAAGAAAAACTTGCCGGGATTTTGAAGGGAATTGCAAAACAAATGTAAAGGGAAATGACTTTAAATGCAAATTTTCAAGAGAATGGCTAGACTCGCTAGACTAATTTTCGGAGAAGTGCTAAAACAGCAAGTTTTCACTATAATTGTGGCTAGCCAAAAGTGCAGGGGAATAGCTAAAATTCTAATTTTCATGGAATGACTAAAAAAAGTAAACGTTCAGATAATCTAGGGAATTTTTTTCATGAGAATTACTAAAAAAAGCAAATTGTCAGGGAAATAGTAAAAATCAAATGTTTTGGAAATCACGTGACAAATTTGCATGGAAATTGCAAAAAAAAAACAACATTTTCAGGACCTGCATACGAACATCGGGTATGCTTTTGCTGTTTTTATGCCCAAAAAATTTTGCCGTGTAAATTTCAACGAAAAATCTGAATAGATGTTTCCATTGGCCACCAAGCTTTTTGAATAAAAAAAGGGCGTGACGTGACAGGTAGAAAATTTATAAATTGTTTTGGAAAAGAAAGCATTTTTCACATATAGGTACACATGTTCTTTGGGCAATTGCAGAAAATAATCACAAACGTTGAACAAGTAACTGCAAAATTTACCAAAATTTACCATAATTAAGGAAAACAGTGAAAATGCAATTACAAGGATCACAGTAAATTTTTCTGCGAGCAGTTTACATTGAACAAACCGTATACAGTGTACCCTCAGATGAATATTTTGTATATTGTTATGAGCATTGTTTTTTTTTTTTTTTTGTGATCGTTATGTAGCAAGCTATACTTGCACATTCTCTTTTGTAGACCTTTGCAACAATATGGATTCCAAGCCAGGGGGGAAATGCGTACGTGCGATTTTGTGCGTTCGAGGAGCTTCCCATTACTTCGTTGATAATTTTTTCTGTGGCCTTTTCTTTGTCGTACGCGCCCACCAGTTTTTTTTTTGCACTCTGGCGATTAATTATTAATTCAGTTTTATAACTCGCCGAGCCTTTGTATCAAAGCTGGACGCATTATGACATTACGAGAGATAATGTAGTTCTATTTTGCATGCTATTTTGCGAATTCCATTTTGCTACTTTTACAAAAGATATGTCGTAATTTTACGTCTTAATACGCGCATTCAGAATTTATTCCTGATTGAATCTACAAACAAAAATCTGGTGTTATGAATAATAATATATGCAAGGCGCTACTACAATGCTGACTAACCTTTTCATATAAGTCAATCCTTTTTCGGAATTTTTCTGCGGAAGGAATAATTTTTGGTTTTATTACGAATTCAGCAAAAACTTCCCTGTTTAAATCCCGCTACAGGAATTTCGATAATAGACATTTGTGGCATCAAGTTGAGTTTGCAAGTGCAGATTTTGGCTGCATTTAATGTATTTAAATAATGCATGTTGCAGATAATGCAGTTTAGAATTATTCGTTTGCAATAAAATGCATTTTATGCATGTTCCTATACGACATTAAAAAACACCTGGCTTAAAATAATGAAATTTTTTATGACAAAAAAACGCCCCCAGAATTTTCGTTTTCATTTTACAAGCCGGTATCAACCCGGCGTGCTTTTTTTAATTTTCAACTCAATTTGCGTATATACATCATTCACCGTAAGTAGCAGTGCAATTTGAGGCTACAAAAATATTTAAAAATATGTAGGTACATCAACAAATACAAATTCTCGTCTTTCATACTATCGACGGGGACCACTAAATTTGCTTCAGCATTGCACTCTACAAAGGTCAACTAAACATCAGTCTACCACAACAAAAATCACTTTTTCCAGCTTCTGCGTATAGGCCATTTTTAAGCTGTCCAAGAATTCATCAATTTTGGGCTGGTCGCTTAACCTTTAATAGGCCCGCCAATCTCAGCCTAACATTATTCATTTAAAATAGTATATTAAAAAATATTACTATTTCCTACAAATACATATGTATACATCTTAACATTTATAGGCCAGGTGGCACGTACAAAATGACATGTTATTGTCACAAAATTAATAATATAAATATAAAATCCACACGTTCACTGGTCCCAAAAGTAATTGTTGATGGGAGGAAATCCATGGAAAGTCGGAACGGTGGGATTTTGAGGGGAGGACGACCTGGCTCGTGCTTACAGCTCGTAATTTGGTGCAGGGCAATCCGGGTATTCCGACGTGGATGACCAGAACTGTTGTAAAAAAGTGAAAATAAATTTAAAAAATCTACAATAGAAATTGATTTTTAAAAATTGACCAATAGCTTTACTATAAATATTAGATATAGTTTAGGTCTA
>JAQGBT010003928.1:0-18040 GCA_034698585.1 Disparrhopalites patrizii | reverse complement strand
TAGAGGAAAATTCAAAAAATAAAATAGAGGAAAATTCAAAAAATAAAATAGAGGAAAATTCAAAAAATAAAATAGAGGAAAATTCAAAAAATAAAATAGAGAAAAATTCAAAAAATAAAATAGAGGAAAATTCAAAAAATAAAATAGAGAAAAATTCAAAAAATAAAGAGAGTAAGTAGATACAAACAGAGAGAGAGAGAGAGGAAAATGACAAAAACAGATATAAAACAGAGAGGGGAAAAACCAAATAGAGAAAAAGAGAAAATGGAGAGGGAATATAGACAAACAGAGAGAGATGAGAAAACGGGGAGGGAAAAGAGACAAACAGAGAGAGAAGAGAAAGGAAGGGAGAACTAGCATGGATGAAAGTCAGAGAACGCCAGCAAAGTTTATAGGCCATCCCCACAAGAAATCCCCTTAATGAGAAAATTATGTGTTCAAAAAAAGAAAAAAAGATGTAAAAGAGAAAAATGCCAGAATGAAAGGAGGTAAAGAGAATGGGGGAAACTCGCAATCAAAGAGAAAGAATTTAAGGAAAGAGCGGAGGGGGAGAATAAGGAGTAGATAATTTAACTTGACAAGCACCAGCCCTTGTTAAAGCTTAGAACATTTACCAATCCTCCATTTCCTTCGCCGCCGATTAGACAGCCTCCATTTAATTATCACCTGAATCGACTTGCGAGCTCCTAAGTTGCTTAACCTCAATTGATAATGACACCCACAGTGGTGCCCCAATCCTTAGCATCCTCAACTTATTGGCATTTCACGACCTAGCATCCTCTCATCACATGTCAGGGCGGAAGAGGGAGAGTCGGCAGGGAAAGAATCCCTTCTTATATTTTACAGCACAATTTATAATTATTGTAACAATATTATGATATTTAAAAAATAAAAACAATACACTTGGCTGAACCATTCTTTATTTTCTATTTGCAAAGGTATCCTTTGGAGCCATCTCGCCTTCTCTCTCCGACCGAGCCGAATTCCCTTTCTTTTATCGGACCGTTGCCCCGCATGGGACACATGATGCGGCCATTATTGAGCTTATTCATCACTTCAATTGGGACACCGTCACCTTTTTTACCAAGAATGAGAATCAGTACACCATGGTAAGAGCCTTCCATTCCATTCGATAGAAAACAAAGCTTCACTTTCTCCTGTCATATCCTCCGTTTTTATAAATCATGATTCTTTATTTGGAAAACGTCTACCATATTTTATAATCCAAATAAGGAATCAACCACAAAACGATTATAAAAGACATTTCATGGGATTGTCATTTCTCCCTACGATTTAATTGGAACTCAGAGACAATCTTTGGAAACAATATCGAACTTTTTAAAACCTTACATTATGTATAGATGAATCTCTTACACGTATGAAAATACTACATAAGAGAAAGATTTACGGATGGCATTTATGGACGGTACAGGGCGAAAGAACAGGTCTAAAGGATACCAGTGAATTGGATGCAATATCTAATTCTTTCCGGCCCAGTGACACAAGGACCAGGCAGAGATGCACACACAGGCAAAAAGAGGCGGGGGGAGATGCGAAATTGCAACAAATATAAAGGACGAAAAGAGTGATATACGAAAAAGGAATTATCACAGATATCAATAACCAAAATGTAGCAGGGAAATAAATAGAAACGGAGCGAAACAAACCAAAATGTGTGGAGCCGTAAATGATACAGAGATAGAAGGTAGTAAAAATAAACAAAAAGAGACAATTACAGCGAGAGACATGAGGAAAAAGAGAGACAAAAACACAAACGACGACAGATATCGATACAAAAAGAAATTACAAAAAGATAGAGGTAGGAAAACAGTGAAAAGACTGGAAAAGAGATACTGAATAAATTACGAGAAAGGAAAGAGATACCGAATAAAGAGACACAATGAGAAAGTGAGAGAGATGAAAAAAGGAGAAATAAATGCAGATAGATAGAAAGAGAGAGAAATGGAAAATAAAGAGAAATAAATGCAGATAGAAAGGGAGAGAGAGAAATACAGAAAGGGAGAGAGCAAAATACACAAAAAGTATGTACTTTTTTGTGTATTTTGCTCTCTCCCTTCTTGTCCTTTTTTGTGTATTTCTCTGTCCTTTTTTGTGCATTTATTTACCCCTTTCTGGAAAGGGGCAGATAAATGCACAAAAAGGGACAAAAAGGGACAGAAATACACAAAAAAGGACAAAAAGGGACAGAGAAACACACAAAAAGGACAGAAGTGAGCTAATAAATACACAAAAAAGGACAAAAAGGGACAGATAAATACACAAAAAAGAAAAAACGGACAGAGAAATACACAAAAAGGGACAGAGAAATACACAAAAAAGGACAAAACGGGACAGAGAAATACACAAAAAAATACAAAACGGGACAGAGAAGTACACAAAAAAGGACAGAAAGGGACAGAGAAATATACAAAAAAGGAATGAGGGAAAGGGGTAAGGAATATGGCAAGAGGAAGGAGAGAAATATAAAATAAAGGAAAAGAGAAGGAAATAAATGAACCAGAAACAAATAAGGTTCCAGAGAAAGACAAGTACAAAGAGAAATAGAGCGAAAATGAAAGAAAGCGGCGGCAAAGCTCAAAACAGGTAAAGGGAGAAAAACACTTTGGCAAAGAAAGTAGAGAGAGAAAAAGAGAATGGAAAGAGGGAGAAACAGAAGATAAATAGAAGGATGAAGAGAATGACAAAATGAAAAAGAGAGTATAATGTGCTTGTGTAACTCCTTCCCTATTCTTTCCCCACATACAATATATTCTGTGTGGAGAGATTGAATCCAAATTGAGTTTTTTTGGCTAGACGAAGAGAACATCTTTCTCCCCACCACACTCACATATGATTACATATTATGAGAGGAAAATCCCATTTATTTACTCCTCTTCAACACAAGGAAGAAAAAAACGCCATGTGGTTCTTAGGATTGTATAAGATTTTTCCCTCCTCCAGAAGTTGAATGCACGTGGAGGGGAAAAAATTCTTTTTTCTTCAATTCAACTTTTTTTTTTCTTCTGGAGGGAACAGCCAAATTGCTTGTATCTTTGGCCCTTAAAGCCTCCCATTTCTTCTCCTTGGTCTCCTCCGCCCCTATATTTTCTACCTTTTGTCGAAGTATTCTGACGATTACTATGATTTGGTATTGTCATGGCCTACCTCACACTCCTCTCTTTTTATCTTTATTCCCGAATCCCCCGATTCCTCTCCAATCCTCCCTTTCCTGGAGGAGACAATGGAATCTGGCCCAAATCTCCCATATTACATGGCTAACTAAATCAATACAATCATATTAATTTTTCCCATTTATTCTTCTTTTCTCAACCCTCACAAGATCCCTTTTCTACCAAGTTTATTGTACAAGGTTTCTCCCGAGAATATCGTCGTAGGAGGAGGTTAATAGAATAAAAATTTGGATAGTATCTTTTACGTTGCCGATTTTCTTTGTATTGTAGCATAATTGAGAATTGTTTGTAATTATTACTATAAACAAATTTTGAGGTACATTCAAATCACAGAAAACTTTGAAATGTTAATCAGTCCATAAATATTCGAAATGTTAATCAGTCCAGATATCTTACCACCATAATATGAATATTCTACTGGGCAATATATAGTTTTTCCATGTGTTTTAATGGCTCAAATCAAACAAATGTGGCATATAAATCTTAGTCGCTCCCAAAGTAGCCGCCCGTTCCCAGAATAGCACATGCAGATAAAAGTTCGAAGGAAGCACCACAATCTATCAACTTTTCTCCTCACAAATGGAAGAAAGTCAGGTGAAAGAAAAAAATAGTGTGGGGAAAAAAATATCAGCACAAAAAATCAGGACAAAGAACTGGTGGCCACCATCATATAAAAAAGCTAGAAGGTTAAGTAACGGTGTAGCGAAAAAAAAACCGAAACCAGGGGAGAAGTTGCATAATCCGTCATTCGACGGCTGGAAAAAAATACAGGACAAAGTGAACGCCGAAAAAGTTAAAGAAAAGTGGCAGTATAAAGGGAAAATACGGAAAGGAGCTCCAAGTCAAAAAATATACACGGGAGAAAGTAGCAAAAACAGAAATATCCAAGCAGGGAAAGTAAGATCGCGGCGAACAAAGATATTCGGAAGGGAGCCCCAGAACATAAAGTATGGAACCAAGAGACGTAGAGACCAAATCGAGACTTAGCGAGAGGCAAAATATGAAAAATCGAAAAAAGAAAGGAAAAAAAAGGAAAGAAGAAGCCAAATTAAAGAGCGGAAGTGAGAAAAATTTTAGGAGAAGGAGGAAGAGTTGGAGAGCAACCGAAAAAAAGAGTGAGTCAAAGAGAAAAATTGTGAGAGTGAGAGAAAACACGTGGAGAGAAAATTTACAGAAGAAAATAAAAAGGTGAGCCAGCGAGAAAGTCAAGTAAGACATTAAACGATACTAAGAAAATGAAAGGAATTTAGAGAAAGAAAAGAAAAAGTGAAAGTGAAAAGGAAGAAATATAGAGGAAGAAAAGAGAAAGTGAAAATAAAGAGATTTAGAGAAAGAAAAGAGAAATTAAAAATAAAGAAATTTAGAGAAAGAAAAGAGAAAGTGAAAATAAAGAAATTTAGCGAAAGAAAAGAGAAAGTGTGCAGAAATTAAAAGAGAGAAGGAAATCGGGGCTGTGGAAGCGTCAAAGGAGAGAAAGTAAGAAATCGGGAATAAAAGTGAGTTTAACGAGTGAAATACACAATACATGAGACAAGAAAGTGCCAGAGAAGAAATAAATAGAGATGGACAGTGAAGGAGAGGGGAAATGAAAGTCTTGGAGAAAGGTGTGGGAGTAAATAAAAAGAAATTCCCACGGGGAAGAAACTCATGTTGTTTGAAAAGAACCCCCATATACACGGGTCCCAAATAGTCAGTTTGCCCCCTCGGCCTCGGTGTTCTCATAACTGTAATGGAGAAATACATGTTTTCTATGTAGAATTTTATTGCGGATCTAGAAACAAATAGCTACCCAGACCCAACAACAATATACAGTTTTGTGGAGATTTTTTCGCATCGAGATCGAAAATTTTATTTGTTGATTGTGAGACTCCAGGCACAAAAGTGGTTTTTCATAAACCGCTTCTAGCTTCAAAGTTAAAGGAAAATTCAGTAAAGATATGCCTTAATGAGTCTTATTTAAATGTGGAATTCTTGTACAAGTTTATAAACACACTAAGGTCAGGTGCTGCTGGTGCGGGTATAGCACGCCCACATAAAAAATATTGTAATAGACATTTTTCTGCGGCCATCCGAAGGAAACGATGAAGTTTCAACAGTTTTTGAAAAAACTTTTGGAGTAATTATAAAGTTTCCCACATTTTTTAAAAACGGTCATCCGTTGCGTTTTTCAAAAAACAGTTTTTTATAATTTTCAATTTTATAAATTTTAATTTTATAAATTATATTTGTTCCTTGTTTTTGCAGATCTAATAAAAAATGTTGATTTGGAAGAAAAATCTTATTTTTGAACTCAATGCGCAGAAATAGCTTTAAATTGGGCGAGTCGTATCAGAACTGGATGACGATTTTCGTCTAGAAAAATAAAATTCTGCGTATAACGTATGCTTTTCTGTAATTATGGGAATTTGTAGGTAGAGGGTACCAAATGTTTCTTAGTTCCCTGTACAAGGCATTGACTGGAAGAAAAAAATCCAAATCTATAAGACCGAAAAAGCCCCCTGGAAAGTGAAAGATATTTATAGGAATATTGTGAGCATAATGTGTGAGATGGTAGAAAAGGGGGCAAATTCCCGGAAGTTCACCCATGTATATGTGGACGTACATATGGGAAACATTGTATATTATACTATGCATCCCCATTATATTTATTGGGCATGAACTATTTTTTTAGCATTATTTTTTCTGGTGTATGAGAATCCATGAAAAAAAAGAAGATGCAATCAATGTGGCATTCAACCACTTTTTGGGGACGTTCGCTTCCTTTTTTGGTCTGGAGAAAGGCAAAAAAGAGGAGGAAAGCTGGTTGTCGGGCCTACTATCAGGTGTGCTAATCTCCGACGTTGATTGACACCATTTCCGTCTTTTCGGCCATAAATTCACCCAATACATCTCGGTGGGTGTGAGGAAGGGTGAATTTGTGTACAGAGTGGATCATATACTCTCCAGATAACATGTTTCTTTTATTTTCTCCCCTTATACGCGTAGAAAAGGTCACTGTATGCACGGCTCTTCTGGGTAAAACGTGTCACAAAAAAGTTGGTAGTTCCCAAAAAATCCTTCGTTCCCAGAAAATCGCACGTAAAGTACGGGAAGAGGGAATTCTTTTAGTGGAAAAAGCACACTAATTCTACAAACGTGATTGCATCAATTGAAGGCTACCGTACGAGATGAAAAAGAGAGAAAAACAGTCCGAGTAGGAAAGACAAACACATGGAGACGAAACGAAGGGAGAAAGTAAAAAAAAATCGGAATGACACAAAAGAGGTAATTTTTAAGATGTTTGTAAAAGACAAAGACGTCAAAGAGAGAAGAGTGATAGGACAAAAAAGTTTGTTTCTCTAAATCTCAGTGGTTGTTTACATATGTAGGTAAATGAACAAATAAGGGCTGGTCGGGTGATGAAAGTGCGCAAGTAGTCGTCAGTGTGCTTAATTTGGGTATATTATGTACATACATAAGTACGTCACATTTGTAAGTATACCTCCATACGTGCCTAATTCTAGCGAAATTCTTCCGAAATTCTTCCGAAAAAAAAATCTGTAAGACATTTCTTGTGAATGAAGTCACACAGAGACTTTTTCTTTGGCAAGGCAAATAAATCCTTTTTTACGTCATTGGCAAAGAAGAAACACGTGGGTTTTGATGAAGTAAAGGAAATGGTCAAAGGTCAAATTGCTTCACGTTAAAAGTGACGAGAGAAATACTGACTGAAATCTTCCTATCCTGTTTTGCTTTTCTGTCGTCCTTTCTCTACTTTCACATTTTGAATAGGTGTTTGGACGGACATGATTTTCTGTTTTCTCGTTTCTGGCTTTCTCTCTGGTTTACATTTTGTGTGCTTTCTCCCAGTTTTTTCGATTCGGAATTCCCGTTTCTAATTCACTTTATTTCACTCGTATTTTTTACTTATCTTTATACTCATTCTCTAACGGACCTCTCAACTTTGCTTCGATCCCTCACCCTGTATATTTATTCCCTAAATATCCCTTCTTATGGTTCCTATTCTTTCTTATGGAAAAAGTGTGTGATGTCTGTCCGAAGAATGTGCATGGACAACCTTGTTTTTTTATAGTGACTACAAGACTAATTATTGGCAGAATCCAACATTTTTCTTTGATTGCGTTCGCATTGAAAGTAGCCACAATTCCAGAGGTATTTAAAAGCCTAGCTGAAGCAGTAAAGCCTGATAAACGCTAGAATTCTCCATTTTATGACTTGTACGAGGACGAAATTCGTTTAACTCTCGAATTGACATTATTGTCTTCAAAAGGACTCAGCTTTACTAGTTTGGACTTTATTGATACTTCTATGGAAATGGACAATCCGGGTTATTTCTAGAAAATTAAAAATGTCGATGCTCTTTATGCCCTTTGACCTCCTCACCCTCTTCACTTGTGTCTTCGCTAGTGGATGGAAACGTGTTACTTCTTTAAGCATGCGGGATTTTTTGGGTTGAGTTCACATGGAGGATGTGAGGACGCCAGCTTTTTATTGGAGGAATACTACATTCAGACCTTTTGATGGAATGACAAGTCACAAAAAATGTCACGAGGAAAAGACCTCATCCAAGGGATTCAATGTAGTATTTTTCTGGGAGGATAAAAGAGAAAAAACTAGATGGTATGTCGAATGACTGGAAGGAAAATGTGGGGGAATGTCAGTATTTGTATGAGTAAGGATTTTAGTGTAATTGAGTAGGAATACGCGCGGAGCTTAACTGACTTTTCCCATTTTACTTCCTTTCTTCCTTTCTCTCGCATTCTCTCACGTTTTTTATCTTTCATGTTTTCCCTCTTTTTTTTTTGTCGCTAAGCGGACGGAAACAGAGAGATCGAGACTGTTCTCATTCCTATAAAACCTGAACAAAAAAGTGCAGAAAGATCTGACAAAAAAATGACTGTCCTTTAGAAGCTTGTACAAAAAGAGCATGTACATATATATGTATGTACATATTTGTATATACATGTATCTGTATATTTGTACATTCATTTATACATTGAATTCAGATGTGCATGAACCTTCCTATAATTGTGCCATTCCTCCAAGGACCTTTTAGTACTCAAACTCATGTGTCGGATTGTATTTTAAATTTTGAAGCAAACCGGTTGATGTCCGGTTGCAATGTCTAAAAAAGACAATTTAGCTGGCTAACTACAACTATACATTGTAATGAGTAACTGGTTTACTGACATTTGCCTAAGTTGGAAATCGTTATTATTTCCTTCGGGGAAAACAGGAGAGACTGATGAAGTTAATAATAAAATGTATTTGTTAGGAAATAAATAAAATTAATTAATTAATTAATAATTCGCTTTTAAATTTGGTTTCAGCCCGCCAACCATTTAGTACGGAACTTGGAAAACGCCAACATTTCCTGTAAGGCAACTCTCACTTTCTCCCTGTCCGACGCGGGAGAGCAGCTCCAGGAAATGAAGGTAAATGCAAAGAAAATTCCTCTTTCGATATTCCTTAAAAATGTTTTCAACATGAACAAATCTGATGTTTGTGTAGCTTTAATAATTACTCCCTTTTATCATTGTTGTTGCATGCATTGGCATTAGCTTAACCCCTTCTTCTCTCCTCTCCAAAACTTCCCATGACTTTCTCCTCTTCCCTTCAGCGATCCTGGGAATTCCCTAAGCAATGGCGTACTTATTGCTTATAATTGGGGTTTATCCCGCTAAGTCAAGCCCCGTTTCATCCATCCCAGCCTTGTGAATGTCCGTAAGAAGGCGATAGGACTTTCCTGTGGCGAAATCCACGGGTGTGCAATGAAAATAGAAAGTGATCGTAGTTCAAATTTTGGCTTTTTGGCAAGATGACGGCGAAGAAAAGGCATCAAAGACGTTTCTGGGACGCAGGAGGGTGAAAGCAGACATTTCAAAATGGGCTGGGGGCTTGTTTTAAAATAGACATGTCACATCAAATAGTGAAAGAGAAGATGGAAGGTCACTGCACAAAGAAAGAGGTATTTATTATAGATAATAAAGTGGGAATTATTGGGACAGAATATGGTGGAGGGAGACCCAAGGGGGCGACAGTGGTTATGTGGGCACAATGGCTTGACAAGGCACATCAATGAGAAAGGTGAAAGGTGGAATTTTGCTGCCGCTAAAGCCAAAACATTTTCTTTTATGGAGAAAATCAGAACAAAAGCTCCTCCATTCTTCCTCTTGTCAGGTGGTTTGAGCAATCAGAAGTTTGTCGCTCTGTAACAAAAGGGTGAGGTGTGTGGCTTTTCCTCAGAAGTATATGTTCCAGCGGGCTTTCAATCACTTTTTGTTCAAAAACTAATTTCTCGCGTTCATACCATTGTTCCCGGGAATATGAAAGGAACCATAAAGGGGGACTGCTGTATTTACCAATTGTATAATTGCGCTTTTCGCTAACATAATTACCCTGATATCATTTGGTTTTTATTGGATTATTCCTCCATCATTTACTTCGCAGTACATTCAAAACAATTACAAGGGAGTTCCGTTCGCATTACTGGGACTGGAGTAATTGCTTTTTCTTTGCCCTGCATAGCATTTAGAAGGCTTAAATTGTATTATGTATTCACAAATCCTGTTCTTCCTGGACTCTTCCTTTTTTGTCCATTCTTTCCCCCTCGTTTGGATGTCTTTAGTCATGAGGGAGAGACCCTACAGAAAGGACCTTTGATCTTAGGCCTGTTCTCCTTCCTTCTCTCATTCCTTTAATTATAACCGCTGTTTCATTCCTCTGTAGATGCTCTTTGTGATTCTTCCTTTCATGATTTACCGGGTAACACCGAATACATTCTCCGTATTTTCCTCCCTTTCTCTTCCTTCCCTTCTATTCCAATCTTTCTCCTTGAACTAGTTCTCTCTTACCCGAATTCGCTCTTGGCTTTGTTTCTTCTTCGGGGATCCCTGGGACGATTTTCTTGTAATTCACTGACTTTCCCTTCATTTTTGGATTCACCTTTTTTGGCTCCGCCTTCTCCTCTTTTGACTATTTCATTTTCTCTGTTGGTCTCTCTTCTCTTTTTACTTCACCTTCCGCTTTTTCACTCTTGTTATGGCAATTTTGATTCATCACTATTTTTGCTATATTTTGCATTTTAGGCTTCTCTCTTTCATCTTTAGGCTCCAAGTTGTGTTGTTTTTATGCCTCTCTTGTATTCTGGCCCCATTTTGTGTTGTTTAGACTTTAATTTTGGTTATTTATTCTCTTCTTTTTGTTATTGAGACTTCTTTCTTTATTTAGGCTCCTCTCTCTGTTATTCTGGCTCCATTTTGTGTTATTTAGGCTCTACTTTTTGTCATTTAGACTCCAATTTGGGGTATTTAGGCTCCTATTTTTGTTATTACAGCTCCATTCTGTTATTTAGGTTCTACTTTTTGTTATTGAGACTCCAATTTTGGTTATTAGGCTCCAATTGTTGTTGTTCCGGCTCCATTTTGTGTTATTTAGGCTCTACTTTTTGTTATTGAGACTTCAGTTTTGGTTATTAGGCTCCTCTTTTTGTTATTCCAGCTCCATTTTGTGTTATTTAGGCTCTACTATTTGTTATTCCGGCTCCATTTTGTGTTATTTAGACTTTACGTTTTGTTATTCCGGCTCCATTTTGTATTATTTAGACTTTACTTTTTGTTATTTAGACTCCAATTTTGGTTATTTAGGCTGCATTGTTTGTTATTTAGACTCCAATTCTGGTTATTTAGGCTACACTGTTTGTTATTTAGACTTCTTTCTTTTATTTAGGCTCCTCTTTTCGTTATTCTGACCTATTTACCTATTTTGTGTGATTTAGGCTCCACGTTTTCTTATTTAGATTCCACTTTTTGTTATTTAGACTCCATGTTTTGTTGTTTGGGCTCCAAATTTGGTTATTTTGGCCTCTGATTTAGCTTTAGGCCTTTCTATGTGCTCTGTAGACTTCTGTAGAATTCTCCGTCTCGGTTTTCTCCATCTTTCCCGTCACATCATTCTTTTCACACACATTGTCTTCATTTAATTTTTGTGCCATCCGCTCATCAGCTCCACCAGCTCACTTTCACCAGGTCTGCTTTCGCTACTGGCCTAACTGCGTAACAGAAACATCTACCTGGGATAGTTACTATAGGCTACTACACTCTCTTCTAGTTCTTCCTGCTCCAGTTATCCAAGGAAAATGGCCTCCTTTTAGCTTCCATGCCCCCCCTTCGTCGTATCTTATTAAATATGCTCATGCCTCCACACACACAACGTCCAAAAACCTCAGTTGAAAGGTCTTCCCCGTAAAAATTTGAGTGCCTTTACAAAAATGGGATACTCCAGCATCCTTTTTTTTGTGAAGGAACATGGGGTTAATTCTGTAGGTGGTGCGTGGATTCCAAGCATCGTCTTCTACCTGCTTTCTAATTACTCCCATTCACGTCTTCCAACCGATTCCGGGGCTGTTCATCCCCCTAATTGTCCCTGCTAATGATTTCCCACAGCCCCGTAATCTTTCTGGGGAATTCATGCCCTCTGTATCGTGCATTTTGTGCCGTATTTCCAGTACTTCTATAGCCCCATAAAACCTGTCATTATTAGCGCTTCGTACCCTGGGAGCAATCACAGGTGGAAATTAACGGGAAACGGTCACCTTTTGAACATAAGGATTTTAAAGAGACAAGTCGGAAATCAACCGAGAGAAACGGGGGTTCTCTAAGGATTTAATTGCCATTTCTGGGTGTTAATCATGAATTTTGTCAGGGAAAAAGATACATTTTTGCATATTTACCTGTGGAAATAAATTGCAATACAGAAACATATAGGTAGATTTATAATCCTGTATACATTACATGGGCATATGTGTGGGAAATATTTGTACATGGTTTAGATTGGGACCTTCTCTGAGCTAATCATGGTTCTCTTCTGACTGTTGAAAGAGGAGGCGGTGATAAAAATTTATTGGGGAGGACACTTCACATGGGGATAATTACGGGGTTGGGAACGGCAGGAGGTCCACACATTTTTACCTGAACGTGCTCATTTCTCCCCGATATAAGCCCAAAGAATGGAGGAAGTCGAAGCAGTGACTCAGTGACTCTCAAGCCGTGACTCTCAAGGGGTGAAAATGACGGCAATTGACCTTCACGGAAATGATGATGAAATGAATGAGGGGGAAAGCCAAGCTCGGCGAAAAGAGATTGAATCAAATTAATATAAAAAAAAGCATGTGAAATACATGTTATTAGCCCCAAAGCGTACTCCTTTGGCTGAATAGGGACAAGATTGAAAGGAGAGGAAGGGAAGAACAATCTGGGGGGAAATATATGTTTTGTGCGGTCAAACATTCCCTCATCTTTCTCCTTTTCTGGGGCAAGTCCAAAAGGAAATTGTTGAAAGGAAAAGAAAATGAAGGCTACGACACTTATTGGGCCAGATGAAAAGTTGGGATTGGATGGAATTTTCTCACTTTCTTCCTTGAAACACACCCTTTCTTACTATTTCGTGTTTATTGTAACGATCAATACATCTAACAAATACTTCCTATATGTATATCTCTCTTCTTTTACTGTCCTCCGTATGTTACGTGTTCTTTCCAATTTCATTAGACGTTTCTTTCTTTTTTCTTTCCTTCTTTCTGTCTTTCAGTATTTTTTTATTCTCTGACATTCTATTTCACTTTCTCTGGCGTGTTTTCGATCGGCCTGGTTAATTTTACTTTCTCAGAAATTTTCTCTTTCTCTCTATTTCCATCTTTCTTGCTTTCTCCCTGACTTTTACTTTCTCCCTTTCTCTCACTTTGGTTTCCCTTCCTTCTCTTTTGCTTTCTCTTTCGATTTTGAATTCCTTTCCTCTCGCGTACTTTCACTTCCCATCTTTCGCTTTATTTTTTCTCGCTCAA
This sequence comes from Disparrhopalites patrizii, assembly GCA_034698585.1. NCBI lineage: Eukaryota > Metazoa > Arthropoda > Collembola > Symphypleona > Sminthuridae > Disparrhopalites > Disparrhopalites patrizii. The sequence goes on along the minus strand of JAQGBT010003928.1, from coordinate 5,008 downwards.
CTCTCTCGCCTTTACAATTCCCATTTTAAATTCTTTCTTTCTGACTCCTTATCTGTTATTTCCTCAATTTTGAAATGAACCTCCAATGCGTACTCTTCCAATTCACTCTCTATTTGCAGAATCTATCCTTGTTGACTTATCGAAATGGAGAGAGAGCTCGAATTTGTTATGCAGTAACTACATTGCATCATATTCCAGAAATGTCCAGTTAGCTCTTTGACGTGTGCGTATATAAATAAAAGTTGGCAGGACATAAACGAGAAATAAAAATAACCTTCTGGAATTTCTTTCCGCCGCAAAATATCTGTTATGGAAAATTAAGGGTGAATTTGTACAATGAACTAACGAAAGGACAATTAAACGTTAGAGCCATACAGACAAATACGCTTTGCTGTAAAATTTATAGAGCGAGAGGAAGAAGGAGGACGAAATGTATGGTGAAGACAGAAAGGATGTGGCTGGATCTGGGAAATGGGATACGAATGTCGTTTGGGTTTAAAGGGAAAGGAAAAAGGAGACATTAAGCTGGGAGGAAAGGGAATTAATTTGAACTTCTTGGAACAGTTACCTATATATTTCCATTGTATTACGAGTGCAATTTACCCTTTGATTTCATCTTGTCTCCAAATACTTCCACTTCCACTTCCTTTCCTTTTCCATGCCTGCAGGCCAATAATTTGGAGCATGCCTTCCCTCCGTCTTGATTTACACCTCCCTTCATTTTTTTTACTTGCTCCTTTCCCATTTTTGTAATGGTTCGTTTCACCCCAGCGACAGTCTTTGATTTATTGCTTGGTGGAAGGAGACAATGTGCGAACTGGGTCGGGGATGAAATTGGAGCTTTTTGCATGTTGAGTGCGTCTTTTTTCCAAGGAATTTCCTCTTGCCTACCTGTTGCCGTCTTCATTTCACTTCCTCCTTTTTATTGGCTATTTTCCCACTTTCTACTCTTCTTTGTCCGTTTCCTCTTTCCCTGATTTCATCATTTTTCTCTAGTTTTTCTCGTATTTTTTTCTCCAGTTTTTTCTAGTTTTTTTTCTCCAGTTTTTTCTAGTTTTTTTTCTCCAGTTTTTTATAGTTTTTTTTCTCCAGTTTTTTCTAGTTTTTTTCTCCAGTTTTTTCTAGTTTTTTTTCTCCAGTTTTTTATAGTTTTTTTTCTCCAGTTTTTTTTTCTAGTATCTTTTTCTCGTATTTTTTCCAGAATTTTTTTCACCAGTTTTTTCTAGTATTTGTTTTTGTATTTTTTGCTAGTATTTTTTCCTCCAGTTTTTTCTAATATTTTTTCTAGTATTTTTTTTGTATTTTTTGCTAGTAGTTTTTCCTCCAGTTTTTTCTAATATTTTTTCTAGTATTTTTTTCGTATTTTTTGCTAGTATTTTTTCCTCCAGTTTTTTCTAATATTTTTTCTATTTTTCTAGTATTTTTTCTCTAGTTTTTTTGGTATTTTTTTCTCAAGCTTTTTTGGTATTTTTTTCTCAAGCTGTTTTGGTATTTTTTCTCCAGTTTTTTCTGGTATTTTTATCTAGTCGTTTTTTCTCCAGTATCTTTTCTATTTTCCTTAATCCCCTGAAATATGTTTTATTTACTTTCTCTCTCCAGCTTTCTCCTTCTGGAAAAACTGCGTCCAAAACTCCTGCAAAAATTGCTTTGCCAATTGTTAGGATTTGGTTATAAACTATTGTTATGTACTACATATGATCATAGATGTCTGCGCAATGATTGATTTTAACTGATTTTCCAGGACTTGGATGCCCGGATCATTATAGCCAGTTTTGGGTCCGACATCGCTCCATTTATTTTCTGCAAGGTGAGACACTTTTTGAGAATAATGCTTCTCTGGATTCTTCTATACGAAAGAATTTCGTTGAATGTCCTCCGCTTTTGAATGGGTGCAGGTGTACGAAATGAAGATGTTTGGAAGTGACTACGCCTGGATCTTAATTGGTCAGCCGGAAACGTCCTGGTGGTCGGATGGATTTGCGGGGCCGCCCTCCCCGGGATCATCCGGGAATATCAAGGGAGGCTACGGGAGGGGCGGAGGTCATAATTCCAGCCACATTCCAGATTTCCGTCGACCGTCCCAACCACCTCATAATTGCAGTCACTGGCAGCTGAGGATGACCGTGGAGCATATGCTCATCGTCGACCGACACAATTCCATTGGAGATGACATCTCCTCCTTTTCTAATATGGTGAGGATACCAAAAATACATACTACACATACTTCTCCAGGACGCTTAATATCCCACACTTTTCTTAATTTTCGTCCAAAAATGCCTTTTAAATCGGTTTGAGGTGTAGGAATGTTCCCGACAATTTTTTAATTTAATAATACAGGAAAAGTTAGCACAAGCAAACTTTTGTGACAGGGAAAAAGGTAAAGTGCCACCAATTAATTCATGCTTCACCACGTGCTTATCACGGACTTGCTCAATTTGCCGGGCTAATTATTCGCCTCCGGGTGTAAATTCGGTAGAAAGAAAGAGGACAAGTGAGGAGAAATCCATTATAAAAGGCGAGGAAGGTCTATTACAAAACGAATTAAGGGAACAGAGAATGTGCCCGAGATTGAGTTTTTTTACAGATCAGGAGATGAAGGGTTAAAGAGCTGGATTTAACCAGAGGCGACGATAATTACATTGGATTAATTACTGTGGGAACTAATTACCTTCTGGAACCTTCTACCTTATTTGCACGTTCTTTAGAAGGAGGAAGAAAACCCTGAGGGCAGGCGTTCCTTAATTGCGCCCTGATTCTGAATTGACTTGTCTCTTGCACACTCGCTGTTGAATTTTTTGGTTGGTTTCTGTTGTTCCATTTCAGTCAGCGGCGGATTTTCGAACGAAATTACGAGCGAGGATGGAGGGTAAAGGACGGAAGAAGAGCGAGGAAGCTGTGAGTCCCTTTGCTCCCGAGACGTACGATGCCATGTGGAGTATTGCCTTGGGCCTTCAACGTGTTCGAGACAAGTTTAATTACTCGCTGGAGAAGGTCACTTACCAGAATAAGGACTTCCCCCATCGACTCATGGATGTCATGAAATCCCTTACATTCAAAGGCATCTCGGTGAGTGGAGCTTTTCCTGTGTGTAGATACATATATGTATCCCGCCCTTTCCCTTCCAGGGGAGTTCATTTGTTGGTGTTCGTGACGTATTCTTTGTACGTTTTTGCGGAACATTTTTTTTAAACATTCATTGCCCTTGGGAGCTTTTGGAGTTAGAAAATCTTTTCTGGATAGAACAACAGCTAAAATCTTACCGGCGCTAATTGGAGCATTTTATAATTCCTGGTTTTTCTCTTGTTCTTTCTGTTACTTTTCTCTCAAACCATGTTTCGTCTCCGTTTTTCTTTCTCTGTACTCTTTTCTTCAATTTATCTCTTCCTTTTTCCCTCCTATTTTTGCTCCTGTCTTATTTTCATCCCCCTTTCCAAATTTCCCAAAATGCTCTCTCTGCTCTCTTTACTTTTCTCTCTTGATTCTCTCTCTTCATCTTGATCTCTTCTCTCTTTCTTGTGTGTTTCTCTCTTTCTTCTATTTTTCTTGTGTGTTTTTCTCTTTCTTCTCTCCTTCTTGTATTTTTCTCTCGTGCTTCTGTTTGTCTTCTATTTTCTCTCTCTTTGTTTATTTTTCTTGTATTTTGCCTCTTTCTTCTATTTTTTCTCTCTTTGTTTAATTTTTTCTCTCTTTGTTTAATTTTTTCTCTCTTTGTTTAATTTTTTTGTAGTTTTCCGCTTTCTTGTATTTTTCAATCTTTTTTGTATTTTTTCGCTTTCGCCTGACTTTTTTCTTCTTTCTCTCATTTTTACTTTTTCTCATTCAATTTCATTTTTGTCCCAAACTTTTACTTCTCTTTACTCTCTCTTGCTTTACTTAAGCTTTCTTTTTCTCTTTCCCTCCGTTGATTTTCTTCCTTTAAATCTTCTATCTTCACTCTCTCGCTTCCTCTGTCTCTGTACATGAAAAATGTCTCTCTGACTCTGTCTTTGATTTATCCTCCAGGGCCCTGTTTCCTTCTCAGGATCAGATCGCGTGGGAATTACTGCCATCACTCAAATCCAAGGTATGAATTTGATAAATAATCCCTTTCGCGGTAAGGTGAATGAGTGCATATAAAAACGCATTGTGTCTTTGGAAATTGTTTGTTTGAATTTGGAAAAATTTGTTTTGAACACGAACTGTGAATGAACAAAAGACGGGCATGAAGAGGCCGTGGGATTATTTTCACCTCTTGACTCTATCCTGAACCTCTCCTGCGGGGGTTGCTTGGCCATCCGTTGGCACAAGAATCAAGTGCCGATTGCCCGGCGGGAGTTTCGCATAAAGATCATCCGCGTGGGCAATTCGCCCTACATCATCGTGGCGGCCGTGGCTTCCCTCGGCATCGTCATGGCTGCAACATTCCTTGCCTTCAACCTCTACCACAGGAAACTCAAGTAAGTCAACGGGAAAATCCAGTTTCAAGCATTGTATCTTTATTTTTTACTTTGTTCTCCTTTATAAAACCTCTTGGGAGTTCCATTATGGCATGGGGAAAAGAAATGCAAGACCATATTTCCCTCCAAAAAATATGGGATATATGTCAGGGAAAAAATAGAGTGGCAATTCAATGTTGCTGCCGAGACCATAACATTAAAGACGATTATATCTAATTGGGATATCTCTGCTCCTGGCTTCCGCGCATGTTTCCAATGAGATACACGCGGTAGTTGGAAAGAATGAACTGATTGATAGCACTAATAAAATATGAACGGAAAGTTCGGAAACGTATTGAAAGTCGTTTTGTACGAAATGAAGCATGTATAAATAGCGGTGGACGTAAGCATTGAAATTTGCTACAAATAGGTAGCAAGAAATACACAAAATAACAGTTAAAAAGCAGCAGAAGAAAAAAGTAGATAGGGAATTTTGAGAAAAACTACCTTCACACTATCAACTACCTTCACACTATCGTTTGAATATCGAGCAATAAGATGGTGGAACAATTTACCCAAAAACCTCATGCCCA
>JAQGBT010003927.1:0-18047 GCA_034698585.1 Disparrhopalites patrizii | reverse complement strand
ACTTGGCTGGACCCCTTTGAATCTTCAAAAACTGGATATAAAACAGCATTTTACTATTGTCCACGCAAATTACATATATTTTCATTTTTAATTCTTCTCACAATAAAAGCTGCGAGTAGTAAAAATCCATTTGAAATGCATTCATTTGTAAAGTATGTACCTAGTTTCAGTTAGTTCATTTCATTTGTTAGTTCACCTCGAAGACGGGTCTTTCCTGACCATGTACAAATGAGATGAACTAACTGTTTAGGAATATAGTGGACGTGTTTTTGCTTCCTGTTGCACTGCAAACATTCGTTTGTTTATTATACATAGGTACATACATGGCAATTCAGTAGAGCACAAAAAAGCTGGCGCAGAGAGCAACCGTTTTTACCTAATCATTTCCCATACATATAAATTTATATTTAATCAATGCATGTAATGATTGATGATGTTGGGAGTAACAAACAAAATCATAAGTCAACAGTCATCGTCGAAGATAAAAGCCATACAGAATAGAAGCATTTCATTTACCTATACCTATATATATATACATAGAATTTAAATATGTACATTATATACAAACATACTCTTACAGGTACATATTTAGTTATACAGAATCGCGAAAAATAAGTCACATGCAGAAGATGGATTGCTGCCGGTGTGCTCCTATATCCAAAAAAAAGTTTAAAAATTTAAGTTTTTAGAGAGATCAGAGATTTTGAACTTTTTTTTTGAAAAACCGCCATAACTTCCGTAATTTTGGTCCAATCTGGTTAAAATTGGCTTTCCTGGATTCGCAATACAATTTTGTATCAGAAACTGGTACATCAGAACTTGGTACATTAAAATCGTCATAATTGAGTGATTTCTTCTTTGATTTAAATGTGGATTTTTTCCCAGATCCACAATAAAATTCTGCTCAGGATTCACGCTTTTCCTGCTGTGAAAGAGTGGAGGAACAGAACATTTTTATTTTTGAAGGCGAAAATAAAAAATCTAGCTGGTCAAAAATACATTTTTTGAACTTTTTTTTGAAAAACTGCCATAACTTTTGTCATCTTGGTCGGATTTGAAAACAAACATTTGTTTTACATGAACAATAAAATTCTACATTCGATTTCTTTTATTGACATTTTGTAGCATTGCTAGATCATGGTGCTAGGGGCGGTATAATCGTTAGTTGACACCCTGTACATACATAATGGGTCATGGCTGTACGTTTTCCTCCCACTTCTTTGTGGCTTTCCTACACACTATTAAATTAACTTTGGCATACGTCCTGTGCACATTTAAAATTTTTATAATATTTCATAATAGAAATATGACATTAGCGATTGTTGAAAGATCAAGCCTCCAGGCTCTCTGGAACGCAGCATCCCCGTTTTCTGTTGTGGGAGAGTCGTGAAAGAAAATTATGCACTGTATGTATACTGGAGAAAAATGTATCCACTTTCTCATTGGTAAAGCTCCAGCGATTGGCACCATTGCAACCATGTATTTCCTCGAATTCTCATTTATTTATATTTATATTATACACATATGACATACTAGGTAGATGCATAGATTAAGGTCGGTTGACAGTTATTAAACCTAATGATAATGACACAATTTTACCGACAAACTGAGTTATTCGAATTGCCAATGATAATTGCAGCCAACTTGTATAGTTTAATCGTCTACGAACACACGAAACCGAAAATAATATGACTTGCGATTGACCCGTATGTATATACATACAGTGGAGTCTCTCTATAACAACACTGAGGATAACAAAAAAACATTGTTATATACTGGGAAATGTTGTTATATATGTAGAACATTTAACATATACTTTACATGTGCGAAGGGCGGAAAACATAATATTGTTACAAAGAGACTTGTTATAGAGAGACTCCACTGTACATAGACTTGAAGCACGCCACATTAGAAGTGATAACCATTAGCATATTCGTGTGACAATTCTTCCAAAAAGCCCGCCTTTTGCCTGTCTCAGACCGCCGTAATAAATTAGGAACTATACATAAATACGATCCGAAAAAAGGTTCGTAATTACAAGGCAAAATTACACTGGAACCGTGAACGTCAAGAAGTCTCTTTGCATAAGCTACTCACGAGTGCCGTGTATGCGCACGTGTAAATAAAGAGTACATACATACATATATCATGCCATGCGAATCTTATATCGTCCATAAATAGATAAATACCGGGCCGTAAAATAATATTCTTGGCAATGTAGAAATGGAATATCACCGGTCACTATGCGGCTAATTTGTGGGCTACTCATTATGCAAAAATAAATGGTAAATTGGCCAAAGTCGTTCAACAACTTTTCTCATGGCTACATTATATAGGAGTATTTCGGCATCCAATGGAACTTAATAAAACTATCGACATGACACGGTACGGTATAGCGGGGAAGTTTGTTCTAACAAATCGGTTCTCATCAAATTTTGTGTACAATAATCACTGAATTGTATAAAATGAAAAATTTGGTAATAATCACCACATTTTTACTAGCCCTTCTCCAGCCATCCCATCTCAAATTAGCTCAAGTGCTCACTGAAATACTGCAAATAAATTTTGCCCATCAATCCACCCCGGACCATTGTTATTTGAAGCTTACCTTCAAAGATTTTACAGACAATGAGTTGACCCACGATATACAGTCCTTCTTGCAGGTCACATCCCTGAGTTCAATGATTCCATTGTTAATTTTTCGCGATTCTCCTCCAAAAAACGGATCATGGGATCCTGGACGACAATTTCAAACTCGGCACGCCCCGGATTGTGCGCATGCGTTCATGTTATTATCGAAAAATGAAACCAAAATTGATGATGCCGAAACCCTTATTAGACAAGTACAACAATGGACCAGCAATCGCAGGGTGGAACGACAAAATTACGTCTTCGTAGGATCCTCCCTTTCCTCCGTGGAAAAAGCAATGTTCAATCCACGATGCAAGCTCCTTCGATTTCGCCTGGGAATCGTCCGGGCTAATAATTCTCTCCGAATTTACCGGACAAATGCTGATGAAAGTTACCGATGGCTATTTTGGCACGAAAGCATCGCCTGGGGACATTTGTTGAATCTGAAAAAGAATAATCTGGAAGGGAAACTCCTCCAAGTGACAATGTTTGGCTTTGAGCCTCACGTGATTTACGACGACCAAAAGAGACCGTTGACGGGCGTTTCCTACACGATTCTAAAGGAAATCTCTCAATACTACAATTTCACCTACAATCTAACCGCCGGGATTCCCACGATGAACCAGAATCCTGATGGAACGTGGCAGGGCTACATCGGCGATATGGTGAATCATCGGGTAGACCTTTTATTTTTGCTCTGCCAGACATTCCAGCGAAATGGATTCGTGGATTTCACCACATTTATGGATTATGGCAGCTTTCATTTTTATTCTGTGTCGCCTCCTTTGCAAGTGCGATGGGAGGCCGTCGTCTACCCGTTTGATACCATTGTTTGGTTCCTCATCGTTCTCTCAGCATTATTGGCCGTTCCGGTGCTTCACCAACAATTAAAGTGCGCTCATGCAAAAGATTCTTTTAAAAGTGGACCAGATTTTTCAAAAAGTTCCAAGAATTTTTGATTTCCCGCCATTGTCATTCCATACTGCGTGCTCCTTCAGCAGAGCGTGAGGCCTCCGAGGAGTGTCCGACGCCTCACGGGCCTTTTCCTCCTTTATTCCATCACGATTGGTGGGTTTTACAACTGCAATTTGGTCTCTTACCTCACAAGCCCCGTGGCAGAGAAGGTCCCCGAGGATTTCAAGGAACTTGCTCTCCACCGGGACTACACCGTCAATTTCATGTATATTCCTGGAGGCGCCGGGGACGTCTTCTTCCAAACGACAAATGACAGGTCGTACCTGGCCGTCCGGGAGCGATTCGTGTATGAGAGGTCCTTCAAGAATTGCGTTACGTCCGTTCTGAAGCCTCGAACTGTGTGCGTGGGTTGGGATTTTATTACGAATACGCAAATTGCCAAGCATTTGACCCATAGCTTTGCTTTTAATCCCGTGGTCGTGTCCAAGCCCGTCTTTGATATCCCCGTCAACATTGGGATGCAGCGATGGAGCAAGTTTTATGAGATGTTCATGACATCGCCGGATGGATACGAGACACGGGATTGGTGGGGAAGTTGGACGCGGGAGTTCATGCGGTTTTGAAACGGCGGGGTCGGGCGTCCTTGTTGCGGGAGAAGGCCAAGGGCACTGGTGGGGTTTATGATGAGCTGGGAAATATTAAATCTGCGAGGAAAAGGTTGGACTGGACTGCATTCAGCCCCAGGCATTTTGTGGTGGCTTTTGCTGTTGTGGGTTTTGGCGGTTTTCTGGCATCTTTCACCTTATTGGCCGAGCTGGTCTTTGGATGGACGCAGCGGACTCTGATATGTCTGGCGAAGATATTTATTCCGGAAACATGAACACCAATAAATGAAAAAATTAGCCCTATCACAAAACATTCTGGCTGGATGCGCAAGTTGTTTTCCAATAATAACAAGAATATTGGCCATATTTGTGAGTACAGTGGACCCTCTCTGTAACAACTCTCCTTATAACAACTTTTCCACAGAACAACTATTTCTTTCCTTTCCTTCAGGGTTATTTAAGCGAGAGTCCACTGTATTTCCAAATGTAATTGATATAAAATACCAAATAATTATATAATTGTTCCTATACAAATTTTAGATATTGTCTTTAGTGTGTACAAATCAAGATAGCGGCATAAATTATTGGGTTAACTGGCTATACATATGCAGTGTTTTTACGACAAAAATGGCTAAAATTAAGGGTGACGGAGTGCTGGACTCAATTTAAAAAAAATCGACAGCGGATGGTTAATTACTTTTTTTACCTGAAAATGGAGCCCAGCAGAGGGCACATCCGACCGCAACAGGAATACAATGGAGTGTATCTCTACAACTCTACAACAACACCGAACGGATGGAAAACAAATATTATTACCGGGAAATGTTGTTATATGGAACATTTTGCATGTCCTGCACATGCACGTACAGTGGAGTCTCTCAATAACAACATTGAACGGAAATAAAAAAACATTGTTGTGGAGAAATTGTACATTACACGTTACACGTACGAAGGGTGGGAAAAATTAATGTTGTTATAGAGAAATGTTATTATAAGGAGACTGGTCATAGACTCCACTGTAACTTTTTTAAGGACGAGGGAGTGAAAAGATTTTGACACGTCTAGATGGAACCCCAAAATAAGTAATGTAAGTTGTAGCTAATTACATTTTCAGGCGGTGCTTAGATTTAAAATTTTAATATTTCATTCTGATGCATAGTCGACTCTCACTATAACCGCTCTGTCTGTAAAAGCACTCTTACTATAACAGCATCCTGTGATTCCCCCGAGAGCTTTATTATGTAATAAGCTCCTTCTATAATTCACGTGATATATGTAACAGCATTTTAATATAACAGCAGGATTTTTCCTTCCCTTGACAACATTTCTCTCACTATAGCAGAATTTTCTTTCTACAACAGCATTAAGCCACCATCAAATACCCCTTTAACACTAGCATTTTCTCTTTAACAGCACTTGAACTTTTCAATAGCACCAATTTACTCTTTTTTCAACGAAAATTCAACATTTTTTGCAAAATTGCATAAATATTGATATATTTTTTAAATGAAGCTATTACCTAGAATTAGTCTTGATTAATTAATACATATTATAATTTTTTTACCCAACTTTCTATAGCAGCATCTTGCAATAACAGCACAATTTCATCTGTTAGAGTGAGAGTCGACTGCATTTTATTTTATATACGAAACCAATTGCTTTCGTTGTACATTTACGAGAACTTTTCGCGCACAACACTCACTAAAAAAGCAGAGGCAGGATACGAAAATTCCGAGCATGATAATATAAAAGGCCAAATTGAGCTCCGCCAAGCTCACAGCGTCCACCAGATCCTCCCGAAGTTCCAAGGCTTCCCAAATGAGAGCCCAAAGATTGAGTTTCTCCACATGATGGACGGCCATCTTCCGAAAGCCCTGCCCCGCCACCGTACTAAACAATGTCTCCAGCTGATTCCCCGGCCGTTTAAAATACTCCTTATACAGATGGAGGTAGAAGATGCTGAAATAGAACCGATAATTCTGGTCCCAAAATTTCCAAACCCCGCTCTCAACCACCCGATTCCAAGCCCGCTTGAAGGACATTCCAAAAAAATTTCCGCTCACAAAAGGGTCTTGGATTATCCCGAAGAGAGGGACATCCATTCCGGTCCGGACGAACCGGAGTCGTTTGGATGTAACGGAAATGAGAAATTTCAAATCCCACATTTTGTTCTCCTGACCAAGAAAGTAGATATTACGGAGATCATTTTGGCCAAAAAGTCGCCCTAATTTGTCCTCTGCCAAATGTCCCTTCTGCGCCAGGGCCACAGGAAATCGGGTCATAAGATCGTCCATGACTTTCAAATTTCCCTCCAATTTTTTCAGCGTTTGGTATAGCCTGGAATTGTCCTGGACGAACTTGAGAGTCTCGTTAATGACGAAGTGGAAATGGGAGACATCCCGGACGCTGCCATCTTCCTGGTGGAGTCGGTACTCATCGTTGCAGTAAATCCCTTCCGGAAGCAAGGACAGCTCTTCCAGGGAATCTGGTAAGGCCGGGGGCTCGTTGAAGTACAAATACGAAGGGATGGCCCCTTTGTAGAAGCTGCCCAAAAGCATTACTGATAATCCCCACAAAATCAAAGTGATTCCTCGAAGTGTCCCAAGCTTCCCGATTCCGGGCCATTGCCACTGATCCAGCACCAGAGGAACGATCCAACCGAAACATTGGCGGAGTTTTAAAAATTTTGAATTTTCCCGCAAATTCCTGGTATAAAATATTGCCAGGAGCGCAAGGACAGCCACTAGAAATAGGAGCCAGCAGATATTGTCCATTATCAGGAAGAGCGCATACGGATTTCGTTCCAGGTGATTCACGGCCAATAGCGTGCGCGCGGAGGTTTGCTTTCCGTACAGAAGTTCCCAGCGGGGGAAATTTGAATCTTCGAATAGCGAAGTTTGTTCTCTGCCTTCAAAATTGTGGATGCGACTAAGGAATTTGGCGGGAATTTTTCTTCCGTATAAGGCATTGAATGAGCGTGTGTACTGGATGGTGAAATTTAATTCGGAGGCTAGTAACAAGGTGGCGCGGGAAGGTGGCACTTTTGGGGCGTAAATCGAATCTCCCTTTGTCGGTATTGGCTGAATGTAGCCTGGATGCATCCAAACGTTCCCGCCAAGAAAATCCTTGGATTCTCCAGTAACAGCGCCATTGATTCTACTAAAAACTGGAGACTTTCCCAGAGCTAAATCCACCAAATTGAGCTGGAGGAAAACGCTGGAATTTTTATATTGTATTGAGATCAATATTGGAGCTTTTATTTCGGACAGGGAATAATCGTATTTTAAACGGAGAAAAACTTGATTATTCCTCCGTTGAACTATCACTAGCTTTGGGTTTGGCAGGTATTTTTTAATCACAAAAGTGGGAAGGAAAAATTTGGATTTTCCATTAGAGTTGGATGTGGTTCGAACAAAAGAGGGCAGACCGGTCAAAAATATGGCGCAGACGACAAATCCGGAGAATTTTTGTGTTTGTACCATTTGATTTAGCTTTTTCTTTGTCCGTTCAGTGCGCTTAAGCCAGCGATTTTCTAAGAGAACCACGGGATTCCATGCTGTCTGATGATGTCTTGAATGTGTGATATTTTCCTGATGCGATGCGTTGGTTTTACTGCCAGTTATTATAAATATTAGAGCTGGCAATTTGCTGCCCAAGTAAATTTTTACGGAAAATAAAAACGACATGGAGAGTAACTGGGATTGCGCTGACCCGGAAATGAATAGCGTTATTAGACTTATGAGGAAAATAAAAAATACATTTTGCGGAAGTTGCATTTTTGCTGCAATTAATATCCAAAATTTCTCATGCTTTGCCTCCGTGGATTTTTGTTGCAGATACTGTTGATTGCTCCTATAATCCCAAGAGTTGTTAAAAAATTAAGTAATCGGGAATCTCCCAAAGGATTACAGAAGTTAATCCGTAAGCCAACTGAAATCCGGATACGGATTCTTGCATTACGATACATACATATACCTGTGTTTTGAAATAATTTGTCTTCAATTTCGAGAAAAACTTTTTATATTATATAGCTGGAGGCATATTTTATTTACAGCGAATATTTTTGTCTGAATTTGTTTTTTTTACTGATTTGTCGGTAAAAAGCAAGGAATGACATCCGAAAAAATATGAATTAAAATTGGAATTAAAATACCTGTTTTTCCTAATTATGAATACAGATTTAAATTTCAGATATCTAAAATACGAATTCTAATTCCAGTACAATTTTATTCAAATATTTAGACGTATGAATACGTATTCAAATACTTTTCGAATATTTTTAATGCTATCTGGCATAATTTGAAGCTTGTAATAAACGCAAAATCAATTCACAAAATTATAAATTGATTCCGCAAATCTGATTTTGCGAAAATCAATGCTTTTACGGACGAAAGTTCAATTAATATTACTACCAATTTAAAAATTAATTTTGCATTGTTGCATACCCAATTCATTGTTGTAATACCTTGATTTTGCAAAAAAAACTTACTCAAAGGCGGGAATTAGTAAAATAATGAAAGAATTTTCGAATACCAATAAAGTATCAGAATCCAAATGTCAACTTTTGAATACGAATTTGAATTTCGAAGGTATTTGTAATTATAAATTGAAATTCAAATATTTTGCTGACAAAAATATGGATGCTAATTCAGATTGAAATACTGAAAAATATGAATAAAATTCCGATTTGAATACCGATACCGATTCGGATGTCATACCTTGGTAAAAAGTCCATGTATTAATCCGTAATCCAGGATTACAATCCAAAATCAAAAAGATTTTTTTCAAATTTATAAAATAAATAATTTTAATATAGTCAGTAATCTCGCGGCTATGACGTTCTTGTAATGCGTAATCCTGAAAATCAAATATTTGCAATGCAATCCGTAATTTGTAATCTTAGAATTTGTGTGTCCACAATGGCCTGGTTATACCCCAAAAGTGTAACTTTTGCATTCTGTTCCAAGTTTAATTTCAACCACGTACATAGTTGGTTTATGAATAATTAATGAGCTCTAGATTTTATAAGTAAAAGGAAAACAGGCAGAGACTTGGATAGGCGGGAAGACACGTGGAAGCCACGCACACATCTGCACCCTCTTGAGAAATTTCCCAGTCAATTACACATCAAACAATGGACAACCATGCAGCATGGAAAAAGTGTGCTATGGTGAGTTGTAACGAGTTGTGATTATTTATGGATTTTACTTAATAGTAGGCGCGAATAGGAAAAAAAACATTATTTGTCGCGGAAATAACTACAAATTGAAATGTGTTAGATTTCTCCAATACAGCCAGCAGATGGACATATATTTTGAACAAAAAACGACATCTTGGCTGACAAATTGGGCATTATAAAAATGATAAAAATCGGGCTTTTATCAACATTGTGTGTAACTGATGGGCAATATTTTTCTCAACTATAAAAGTATTTATAATTATTTGAAGTATTCAGTAATCATACGCAAAGTCATGCGTGAAGGCACAACAATGTTTCCCTTAATGAAAAATCCTTACAAACATATAAAATGCGGGAGAGGAGAAATCAATTGTAAACCAGGAGTCAGATCTTTGTTAGAAAATAATGAAAAGAGTAAATCGCTTATTTACAATTTTCCGACTTTTTTTTCAGTTGCAAAAATCAAATTCGCATGCAGGAAAATATGTAGCGGCGATGAGCACCCGGAATTCTTTTGAAAAAATGGACTTTGTAAATAAAACAAGCAAACAGAAATAGAATAAACCTGTATATAATCTATATATATACATATGTATGTACATATAGGTACATCAGCGTTTGTCAGCTTTACCCTACTTTTGTGCTTACTTAAATGATAACAAGGAAGCGCAATCAATGCGATTGCAACCGCTTTTTATTTATTTTTTATTTTATTTATATTTCTACATGTTCGCCATATACTATGTGTATACATAGAGTGGTATTTCCGAGGGCGTGATTCTGTCAGCATAAACGCTATATAAATGTGTTATGACTTCTGATATTATCTTTTAAATGTAATACCATTCCACACTTTCACATCCAATGACTATGCAAAATGACCACTAACGTAATTTTGTATTTATTTAGCTATGTACATACATGCAATAAACTACCACCAATTCGGCGTCACATATTTACTGGTCAGATCCTACTTCGAGAAAAAGCCTCCCAGTATGTTTACATAAAACGAAGATGATAAAATTTGCATGAGCGTTGTAATAGCCACCGTAAAGTATAATACGGTCATGACAATGTCGTTGACCAGCGCTCTGGGAATTGTTTTCAGTAAGCTAGCACTAACATTTTCTTAGGGCGTATTACTGCCTTAGTTAAAACAATATTTATATGCGAGTTTGTAACTGACTGGAAACAGAATTTTTCAGGAAAACGTTAGTCCTTGCATTAGTAGCGGTTTGAAGGATCCACCATTAGGATGGATCCACCATTGAGGGATTTTTATGAATCCAATCAGGCGGAACTTTTACGAGCAACAATAGCAAACAGGAGTCTTTTAGGGAAGTTAGCGGCGGAAGACATTATCCAGTACTCGCAGCAAGATATTCTGGTAAGTCCTAATTCTACTATTTTGCCCAAATAATGTGCTCGCAGATGTGTAAGCATTCATTGGTTACAGTGGAGTCTGTATATAACAAATCCGCAGGGAAGGGTGAAAAATATTGTCACAGAAAAAAGTTGTTATATAGAACATTAAATATGCACCGTAGATGTATGAATTGCTGGAAAAAGAATGTTGTTACAGAGAAATGTTGTTATATATAGAGGCTTGTTGTAGAGAGACTCCGCTGTATTTTGAAGAAATTGTTGGGTTGGCGTAAACCGGAATTTTTTAAGGAACAAAATGTGAGACTTTTGAGGGAAATTGGTAAAAACACTTTTCAAGAGAAAATACGAACGAGAGACATTTTTAATGGAAATTTATGAAACACTTTTTAGTATAGAAATACGAGGCAGATTTTGCAGGGAAATTGCTACAAATACAAAATCATCAAGGCGCGCTAGATTTTTTATTTTTTACTTAACAATGTTTGAGACGGGCAATTAAGTGTACAGGATTGTCTTGACAAAATCAGGGAATTTTATATGGAAACAAGGAGACATTTCTGGGCTCGAAAAGTTTACTTTACAAGTTTTATTCATTAATGTATAGAAATGATATAGTGACAACTGTCTCTGCTGGAGATTTAAATTATGTAAATGATTTGATTAGTGCCTGGAAATAATTTCCTTAACATTTTCTATAGCTGAAATATGAAGACGCTGAGCGGAAGACAGCCCTTTGGGAAAAATTGATTTGTAAAGAAAAATTGATAGAGGAAATTGCGACCGTCTTTGAGAAAGAGAATCAAATTGACGTATTCGAAATTTTGAGCAAATTCATTAACAACCGTGAAACACTTGTCTTCTCAGAATGCTTTGATCTAGAATCCTGGGACGATGAAACTTGCTCCCGAGTCGATACGGAGCTAGGCTCTTCTATTGCCACGGAATGTTTCTATTATGAAGAAGTCCATCTACCAATCGAAAGCCACCCTGAAAGCTCTTCTCCTGAAAGCTCTACTCATGAGATTTTGGAGGAAAGCATTGTAAATAATTACGAGAGACCGTCCCCTGAAAATTCAGCATCAAGCCCACAGCCAGAATCCCCAAAAGATTGGGAAGGGACCAATTTAATGCCTCCAGCAACTCCGTTGCAAAATACCTTCTCACATTCCTGCCCAGATTTGGCGAGGAAACCGCAAGTAGTATTTCCTCATGGCTATGAAACCGAAAAGCCTTTAACGCTGGGAAGGGTGAGTAATATTCGGGATAAATATGAATTGCAATTTTATTCCTACGAGAATAAATCCAGGACTGAGGTCCATGCAAAGGGGAAAATGGTAGTTGCAAATTGTAGCGTTGGATTCAAGCCGCCAATACTGCCGGAAAAGCAATCACCGAAAACATTGAAGCAGGTATCAAAATTATATTAATCCAATTTATTATAATTACAATTTAATTAATTATAACTGCATTATTATTGTGTAATAATTAATTTCTCTTGGGAATTTAATGTGTATCAGACGAGTGTGTAATTTTTTCGATCTGGCATAGATATTTGACGACATTTGTTTTTATTATTTAGAAATATCTGCCTAACCCAAAATGCCGGTACAGAGGCATTGCTCTAATCGTTAATGTTACAGTCTTCCATGACGGCACAACGAGGAAAGGGGCTCAACTAGATACCGACCGACTCACGTGTGAGTTGAAGGAATTGAATTTCTCGGTTTATGAAGTGAAAGATCCCACTAGAGAGGTAAAAATAACATTTTTAATTTAGTTAGTTATTATTTGCTACAGTTTGATTACATATGTAACATTTCCATTTGTATAAAATATATACAGCCAATTCTCTTTATAACGGTTTTGCAAAAAGCAGCCTGAAAAACCGTTATAACGAATAACCGGTATACGGAAAACCGTTCAGAAACGGTTTTAATGACGGGGGATTCGAAATTTAGAAAAACCTAAAGCCTAAAACCGTTATAGCAAAAGAAATTTATTGGTCGGGAATTCAGAGCTTCCCCTGTATAACGAAAAAATCTTTATAAAATAACCGTTATAGAGAAAGATTTTAGCATTGAAATAATCTCGGGCGGGTTTGTGAACATCGTTATAGTGCGAAAACCGTTATAAGGAGATCCGTTATAGAAAGAATTGACTATACCTATGTATCCATATATGTACAGTGGAGTCTCTTATAACAACACTGAAGGGAAAAGGAAAAAATATTGTTACAGGGAAATGTTGCTATATAGAACTTAAAATATGCACTTTACATGTACGGAGGGCGGAAAAAATATTGTTGTAATGTATAGAAATGTTGTTATAAAGAGACTTGTTATAGAGAGACTCCACTGTATAACATTTCCATTTGTATAAAACGTTAATTGCTTTTACACATGATTCTTTCACCCAGAATATATTCGCTGTTATAAAACATTTGCAAAACCAGTCATTCAATGACTCCGACTCCTTCCTGTTGGCTGTGATGAGCCATGGACAGGATGATTGCTGGATGCGGACTAAAGACCATAAACTCTTGGATTTATGGAGGGATATTTTTCAGCAGTTTAATAATGTTAAATGCCCAGGATTGAGAGGGAAACCAAAAATTATGCTCGTCAGCATGTGCAGGTACACGTAGACTAATATAAAAGTGTCTTCCATTTAATCTAGAAATTTTATCCGTCATATTTCCCCGTTGACTCTCGTATTCTACTGTATGTCTTATACAAGCATACAGTGGATTCTCTCTATAACAACACTGAAGGGAATACCGAAAATAATTGTTACAGGGGACAGTTGTTATATAGAACTTAAAATATGTACCTTGTATGTGCCAACGGTGGAAAAAATGATGTTGTTACAGAGAAATGTTGTTATATAGAACATTAAATATGCACCTTACATGTACGAAGGGCTGGAAAAATAATGTCGTTACAGAGAAATGTTGTTATAAAGAGACTTGTTATAGAGAGACTCCACTGTACATGCAGTTTGTTTTTACACTTGGACACTACGAAGTTGTTTTGGATTATTTGCTTTTGACTTGTCCAATATACAGTGGACTCTCTCTATAACAACTCTCCTTATAACAACTTTTTCTTTATATAACAACTTTATTTTTCAGCCCTTCGTATATAGAGTGCACATATTAAATGTTCCATGTAACAACTTTTCCATATAACAACCATTTTTGTCCTTCCCTTCAGGGTTGTTATAGCGAGAGTCCACTCTAATTCTTATTGCGATTGACATTTTATTATTTGTACAGAGGGGAAACAGATGATTTTGGGGCAGTAAATGGTCATACGGAACAAGATTGCTTCGATGTAAGTTGGTTTCCACATAGATATATGTACAATATGAATACTTTTATTTTGAGTTTATATAATGCGTAATCCTTATTCGTCAAGCTAATTGCTAACAATCTGGGCTTTATGAATCGCTATTTCACATCTGTTTAATATGAAATATGATATGACATTTATTTATTCTGTTAACTATAGACTAAGATACTTAAAGTTATTCCAACCTGGACAGATATGCTTGTGGGCTACTCTACAATGGACGGTATGAGAATAAATGTTTTTTATCAACAAATTCAGAATTTTGATATTTTTTAAAACCTCGCTTTGCAAGTATTTTGCAATTAGAATTTACATAAATGGACAGCTTGTTGAGATTCACCTCCAAGGTTTCTATACAGTGGGCCCTCGCTATAATAACCATGAAGGGAAGGGCAGAAATGCTTGTTACATGGAAAAGTTGTTATATGGAACATTTAATATGTATACACTACGTATACGAAGGGCTGAAAAATGAAGTTGTTATAGAGAAAAAGTTGTTATAAGGAGAGTTGTTATAGAGAGAGAGTACACTATACACAATGTACTTCTTGTCACGCTACAGGCTTCAAATCACACCGGGAGACGGATAAAGGAACTTGGTTCATCCAAATATTTTGTGACGTCCTAACCCAATACTCTGCAGACTTGGACGTTGAAAGTATTTTGAGGGTTGTAGCAGAAAGAATGAAAATCAAACAAAGCTCGTGGCATGGAACCAAACAAATCTGCCCCTTTTATAACATTGGGTTCACGAAAAGATTTTATTTCCTTAATTCAAATGAACGTGGTGACAGCGATGGGATCAATGTCAATAGGGATTAATTTGTGGCAGTTGAACAATAAGTCTTGTTTTAAAATCTCGTCTGTATTTTTATTGATATTAATCATTGGGAACCATTCCATGATTGATTCAATTATTTGATTGGATTTAAATATTGTATGCAATTGTAATTTCGTCCAATACGTTTTATGTATGTATGCTGTAATACACAAATAAATAAATAATGAGTACAAATAGTGTAAAGTGTAATATTATCCAGTGCTTTTTTGTTTCCACAAAAACAAGAAAAAAAATTGGAAAATAAGCCCGGAGAGCAACAGAAACATAACATCGAGAGATTCTTGTTATGAATTTTCTTATTGGATTTTTTTTATTTTAATATTTTGTGACCATGTATGTATTTGCATGCTTTTAACTTGAAATGGATTGACAGTACGAGTAAATACCTATGTACATGTTTATTTTGCACACTCGCCTGGTCAGTCGAGAGCCGGAGAGCCGGTTAATAAATCATCTAATAATAACAATAAATAAATAATAATAATAAATATTTAATCTACGTTGATTAAATATTTGTAATCACGTTTTCGCAGAAATGCATAAAAGGTTACTGAACTCGCGATAACGCCCGTGAATATCCCAACCGTAAACAATAGACACGATATATTTGCGCACAGGAATGTAAAACCCTCATGATGTACGACCACATTTCTTTCCGCATAAATCCGTGTATTATTTCAATAATTTCTCATGTGTAGCAGATGATTTATGATGCTGTACCCGGAAACAAATTTGTTTGTAATATGTATACAAAAAGTATATATTACACCCGAGCATTCATAATAGTAGCTCGAGAACATTTTAACGGCTGATGGTTGCAACTAGTGTGTGAAACTAAAAACTAACTGGAATACATCTTGCGTAATCATTTTATAGTTACCGGCTCATAACATCAGTTCCAGAGCAGGAATGATGTCCTGACAAGTTATCTATAAAAGTGGATCCTAAGGATATTTTGAAAATACTACATTGCCTGGTTCAGTGCTCTTTTTGGATAGGGAAAATCAATTTCCTTTGGATGCACGTAATTCAAAGACTCTTTTGGAAAATGTTTAGCTACAAATCTCAGAGTACAATGTCTTTAGACAATGGAAGTGAACGGAGTGCGTCCATTGGACCACCAACCCATAAAAGTTTGGCAGTTGTCACTTCCGGCGGAGATTGTCAAGGTGAGTCCATATGTACATGCACATGCACATATATTTTCACAGCATGTACGCGATGCCAAGATACATTTGGCCCCCCTAAACAATACGATGCAACAATGCTGCAAAATAGACAAAACATGTTTCCCATGCAGAATCTTATTGTGGATCTAAGGAAAACAATTCACCTTGATCCAACCAACAATGGCCGAGCTATGGCGATTTTTTCAAAAAAAAAAAATGTAGCTAAATTTTCGACAAAATTAATTTTTTTGTTCCTGTCTTTAGGCACAAATTTTTTAGTGTTCTCCCAATGGTACAAATTGGGATAAGGGCGTTTTCTAAGCACAATTTTACTGCGAATGTATAAAAAATATTTTCATAAATTTCAAACACGAATTGACCAAGTTATGGCGATTTTTCCGCGCCAAGTTAAAACCACCAAAATTTCTGAAAAATCTAGTTTTTTAATTTTATTTTAAAAAATGCATATTTGTGATACAAAATTGTATTGCGAATCCAGAAAAAGAAATTGTATCCAGATCGCACCACAATGACAAAAGTTATGGCGATTTTTCAAAAAAAAGTTCAAAAATCAAAGTTTTTAGAGAGCTCAGAGATCTTTAAACTTTTTTTGTTGAAAAACCGCCATAACTCGGCCATTGTTGGTCGGATCGGGCTGAATTTTTTTCCCTAGATCCACAATAAGATTTTGCATGGGAAACATGCTTTGTATATTTTGCAGCATTGTTGCATCGTATTGTTTAGGGGGGGGCATATCGTATCTTGGCACCTTGTATGTACATGGTGTACATACATATACACGGTACCAAGGCACACTTGCCTCCCCCTAGCGCTATGATGCGATAATGCTAAAACGCTAAAAGTATTCAAGACATATAGTCCATGCACAATTGTATTGCTGATCTATAGAGAAAAACAAATTAGTTTCGATCTGACCAAGATTTACGAAGTTATGGCGGTTTTTTTCAAAAAAAGTTCAAGAATCTTAATTTTCCGAGAGAACGATTTTTTCATTTAGTCTTGTTAGGAACAGACATTTTATGTTCTCACAACAGTTCAGAATTACAAGCATGATTATCTATAAGTAGGATTTTATTCCGGATCTAAGAAAACAATCCCCACGGTGGTCGAACAATAATTAACAAAATGGCGATTTGTCCTCCTCAAGTTCCTAATTTTTACAGAAGTTATTGTTTTTTATTTTATTATCAAAAATTTCAACCAAACGCCATTTTTAAGCTTATTAACGTGTGCTTATTAATAATGAATATTAATGAACGCTTTGCAAATGATAATTTTTCAAAAAAAAAAAAAATAACCTCAATTTTTTCGCTTATTAGTCTTCCATAATGCCAATGCGTATGCGTAAGCTTGTCGTGCGAGACTTTTGGAGTCACTCGTTTGGAGAATTACGAATTTTATTATTTTATCACAATAAATTCAAAAATGTTTTCACTGAACTAGCCATGAATGTGGCAATAAAAACAAGTTCCCTAAATTTATTTTGGACACTGGATACTTCAGGCAGAATCAAACATCTATTTAGCCGGGAATTCTGATTTTTAAACTTGACGAGGAAAAATCTTCGTAATTTTGTTCATCATTTTTTTCAGTATGGGAGTATTTTTTTAGACCCGGAATAAAATTCTGCTCAGAAAACACGTGCATCCCGTTATGAAACATCGTGAGAAAACAAAATATTTGTTACTAAAGATAATATAAAGAAATTGAATTCGCAAAAATTTGGATTTTTGAGCGTTTTTTTTGAAAAAAGCGCCATAACTTAGGAAATCTTGATTGGATTGTGAGTTGTGACAAGCATTTTTCTCTAGATCCACAGTAATTTAAAAGTATGGAACAAATGTCTTTTGTATACGTTTAGCATTATCGCGTCTGTAACGGATATGAGAACTAGTCCAGTGCTCCCTCTATTTATATGAATATCGAAGTAGCACTGGCGCCTTATTTGAT